>CM046809.1:3809595-4072095 GCA_025617405.1 Perca schrenkii | reverse complement strand
TCCCTGATATTTTAATAACCTAACGTAATGTTTGTGTTCATATCCATAATTTAGACTGTAACGTTGTCAGACTGTTAGCTAAATGCTGAGTAATTAACGTTAACTGATGTTACAGGTAACTTAGATAGCTAATGTGGTTATCTAACATTAGCTAGCTTGTTAAGCTCGGAATGATTCATGTTAGCAAAACACAACGTTAATATTGAGTGTGGTTTGAGATGGTTTGCTTGTTCTGTTTACAGGCAGCAAATATTTATAATACCATTAACGTTATGTTACTAACATTACAGACACTTGTTGCTGAGTCAACCTAATGTACAGCTCAGTAATAGCGTTAACTTACGTTACGTTGTTATAACGTAATTGTACTTGCTTGTGTAATAACACAAATTGGTAGCAGTTTTGATGAGTTGTAACAGCCTTACTGCCTTCTAAAAAAATATTAATTTAAAAGTTATAATGCAGCCTAACTTCTGGTCACAAAGTGTGTGTTAGAGAGAGAGAGAGAGAGAGAGATATGGCTCGTCTAATGTAATGTTATGCTCATTAGAACTAACTGGAATCGTATGTGTTTGTCCCATATGAAAACAGCTTGCCGCATCCTCCCAAACCACTGTAGTCAACAGCGGCTTTGTTTAAAACGTTACAAAACAACTTTACAAAAACATAAAAAGGCCTTCATACTGCTTGTCTATCGTAATCCAAGTTTTCAAAAGTCCAGACAAGCCACATTGACCTGAAAAGTTGTTATTTACACCATGTGTTTAGCAGAAATCTTTACTGTAGCTTCTTAGCTGGGAGCTGTGTTAACGTCCACACTACTTGATCTGTGGGTGTGGGTTTGCTTGACCACAGTGTAGGGCTAAGAACCTGAGGATTCTTGCGTTGTTTTTTGCATTTTAAACGTAGTCACTATTTGTGACAGTGCAGTGTTCATTTAAAATGAACTATAAATAAAATCCTACTTTTTACAGTAAAGACCTTTCAGTAATATTTTCTGTGTGTGTGTGTGTGTGTGTCCCCTCCAGGAGCAGAGCCAGACGATTACTTGCCATTTGGAGGAAGTCTGATCTTGCTGTGTTGCACCTCTGTTACAGATTCATTGTCCTTTTGTGGTATGTTGTAATTTTTACTTAATACTACACTGTATAGTTAGGATTCTTAAATGTTATCAGAACTACCTTATACAGAGCCCCCAAGGGTTAGGAGAATAAAGAAGAAGACCACAACTCCCTCAGCTCAACAGCACAATTTGTTGCTTCCTCCATCCATTTCAAAGGTGAAATCTTTTGATTTTGATAGAAATGCTTACAGACACACATGTTACACACATGGAGAAGTACCATTTTTAGTTTTTCAGTTCCTCCTGGGGGGCTCTAAAGAACTGTTTGTGAATAATTGGTTGATATTGTAAATTTACATCTGAATACATTAAATAAAAGGATTTTAGAATCAACAGTGGTGTTTACTTTATTTGTAGTTTATTTCCTATGACATTTTAATTGAAACAGTGAAAATAATGTATATATTTTGTATTGCTTGAGTATGTTTTCAGTTGAGGATATTTCACAGTAATTTTGAAGATCATATTTGTCTGATCGTAATAATTTAGCAAAAATCTGTAAAATAATGGTATTTTCCTGCAGAACTTTAAGGATTGTCCCTTTATTGAAGGTGATTGATCATAATTATTTGGGGAAAAAACTGTAAAATAATGGTATTTTCCTGCAGAATTTTTAGGATTGTACCTTTATTGAAGGTGATTGATCATAATTATTTGGGAAAAATCTGTAAAGTAATGGTATTTTCCTGCAGAATTTTTAAGATTGTCCCTTTATTGAAGGTGATTGATCACAGAAAAATCTGTAAAATAACGGTATTTTTCTGTAAACATTTTAATGAAATTTTCTGTAAATTTAACGTTTTTACACATTGTTTGAATTACGGTATTTTACTTTAATTTTACGGTCAATGTTTGGCAGCCGTAGCTGCCAGTCATTGACCGTTTTTTTACGGGTTTTTTTCTTACAGTGTATACTACCCGCTACCGCTGCCGCTCTTACAGTTTTTTCCGATTGCTAAACAACAGTGGGCACAACTGGAGTCACATGTGCAAAACTCAAACTACAGTCTGCACTACCAACAGTCACCTGAGCTAAACAGTTCACATCAGCTGCAAAACAGGCTCAGTGCAGCCACACACTAAACACAAGTCTCACTGAGATAACACACACTGCCACTCAGAACACACTGAGGGTAAAAACACTAGCATCAAACACCAATACATATATTACAAACTTTTTCATCTTTACAGTTTGAACAATTTGAGTGACTTGACCATACTCAATAGTTTCTTTAAGGAAAAAATATAGATTTTATAACATACCAATTTTTACATAAGGTAAACAAAAAGGGATGGAAATAAGCAGTTTTCTTCAATATAGTATTTTGTCTCTAGTAATTTATGGAATTACTGGGGTAAAAAAACTAAAGGTACATACATAACAGTACCAAAGAATAGTGTGACTAATCCTGCCTCTCTCCAGCATCATGTGGCAAGTTTTCTTCATCACATTGGATGTCTGCATCATCTCTAAATAAAAATTAATGTCATGTTTCTATTGCTTTCACCGCCATTACTTTTTGAAAAACAGTAAGATATAGTGTTTTTCACTTTTTTTATAGCTGTGTACATAACCTCAGACATCTTATCTGGACATATTGGTATCTTTGTTCTTTTACCTGTTTCTCTCAAACGGTACAATGTATAATTGTTTAATTCTTATTTGGTGTTTGTATACAAAAAAGTCTTTCTGAGCTTTCTCTGTATAAATACTGTATATGTTCACTAACTAGTCTAAAACAAGACAAGACACCTGCTTAGACTTTCAGCTAAAATTGCAATCAGCAGTGTTTGATAGGCACCAGTCTGAAATCTATTCTGTTTTGAGTGTGTGGTTAACAGTTCTGACAGCAGTGTGTTAGCATTTGAACAAAGTGCTGTAAATCTACAGTGTTGTGGTTAAAGTCATGGGATAAGTGTGTAGAGTTTTGAAAACTGTGTTCAAGCAATGAAAAACTAACTAGAGTTTGGTCCACATGAACTGCTGCTGTGCAGACTGTAGTTAGCGTTTTGCACATGTGACTCCAGATGTGGCCACTGTCGTTTAGCAATCGAAAAAAACTGTAAAGAGCCGTGGAGCTGCTCTGCCCTGTTGCGTTCCATCAGACGCTAAAGGGGGGTTTCTGCGTCGGTATCAGACGCTGACCGTGCAGATCCACCTGGCCGCGCTCCACTTCATTCCTATGGGTAGGGTGACCAGACGTCCCGAAAAATTCGGGACAGTCCCGAAGTCCAAGCAGTTGTCCCGAATCCCGAATCCTGCCCTAATTGTCCCGAAATTTAGAGCAAAGTCTCAAAAGCAGACTCTCGAGTATTTATTTATTATTTTTTTTGACTCTCGAGTAGTTCATTAATAGAACATTAAAAACTGTTCATGGTGATTGAGTCATCCTGCAGCCAGCTCCCATCGGCTGCTCATTGGCTGCAAGTTGCAACGCAAATTTTCATTCATTCATTTTTGAAATGGAGGCTCAGGCTGGTGTCCCGGGACCCGATCAAGATCAACACGTAGCTAAAAAGCAAAAACGTCTCTGCAGGTACGGGGAGGACTGGGTAGGGAAATACCCCGGGATTACTGCAGTTTTCCGCTTTGCAAAATATGTAGGAAGGAGTTTTGGGTTTCACACGGGGGGGTCCGACTTCAGGCTCCATGCTAGCAGCAAACTACATATAGGCACGTATAGCCACGCTTTCCAAAAAACAATTCTTCATCTTGTTTAACACACAACTTTAATGAAACCTAGATTTTTTTAATGGTTTAAGTCTTTTTGACTCTCAAGTAGTTATAGTCTGATAGATCATTAAGAAGACCAATACCAAAAAAAAAAAAAAACAGTCTCCTAAGCCCCTCCCCCCCACAAGGGAGAATGAATGCGTGTGCATGAGCAGTGATTGACACACAGTTAGACACCCCCCCTGGCCTTGATTGGTGCATCTGAACAGGGATTTTTACAAATCCCACTACAGGCTGTAGGTGGAGCCAGAGGAGCTGGATTTTTTTTATTACCTGCTTCATCTAGTTCTACTGGAACATAGGGTCAGTTTCAACAGATATGACAGAAAGGTAGTTTTATAAGGCTTACCAACTGCATTTGAAAAAATGCTGCGCGTCAAAAAAAGCTGCCCGATGCCCATCTCTATGCAAATTAATTAACGGGTTGATCTATAAGCATATAATGATTTTTTTTTTTTTAAAGGCTCCGCTAAGCACGCCTTTTGGTGAGCATTAGGCACTTTGCATAGGAGAAATTGACTGTCGTACTGCCAGTCAGTGTGAGATTCTACAGATCGACACATGAGACATCGGAGACAATAAAGCCCAAGTTGATAAGATTGCGTCCCAAGGAAATCCACTTGGAGACATTGTTGTAGTAAATGAATGTTGTAATGTAATCAGATTGTGGGGCCCTATAATTTCATGTCATCATTTGGGGCTTTGATTTCCACTGAGTAAAACAAGAGATTTTCCATTCTATTTAAACTCGTTTTGAATGCACAAACTGACGGAATTGGGCGAGATTACATTTTTAATTTCAATGGAATTGCACCTTATATGAAGACACGTGACTAATAACACTGATGTATTGATTGATTTGATTTGTAAGAGATAAGACAGACTTGGTTGCATGTGCAGTATTAACCCTCCTGTTTTCCTAAGGGTCACATTTGACCCATTTTCATAATGTTTTTATATCAGAAATGTGGGTTTCTTTCAGCCAAATAAAAAAAAAAAATAACGTGGATGGTTCCCTAGAGCGCTCTTCACAAGTAAAATAAATGCTCAGTTCACTAATTTCATTGAATTTGGGTGTTTTATTCAATTTTATAGCATTTGAAAAAATAATTGAGAGAAGAACGTTGGAAAAAGTGACAAAAGTGTCAAAAAATAACAACAAAAATGTCAAAAAAAGGGAGAAGAAAACAACAAAAACATCGGAAAAAGGGCCATAAAAAATGGAATACGTGTCAAAACGTGACAAAAACATCGGGCAAAAGCAAAAAAAAAAAAAAAAGACGACAAAAATGTTGAAATTTTGACCCAGAAAAAGAAAAAGTTGCATGGTCCACGTGAAGACAACACAAAGGGTTTAAAAACCATTCATCACCCGACTGCCAGTGGAGCGCTCCTCCAGCAGACATATCCGGCACCTCAGGGCCACAGACCTGATACTGATCCTCCCTTCCCGTCAAGAACACCCCCACCCCCACCATCCCCCCTGATGGTGAGCCAGCTGATTGCTCATATGTGGCTGTTCCAGGAAAAAGTCGAGCGACCTGACATTGACATGTGCGAGTCAAGATGCTTAGTAGACTCACCGGCGTGGCGTTCTAGACGCTGAATCACAGAGCAGTCACCGCTCAACTGTCGTTACCGATTAAACCAACGGTACCTTCCTCTAGCAATTAGCTGAAGAACACCGATACATTACTGCAGCCTAGGATGAGTTGTTCTCATTTCCTGGGAAGGGAAGGGAAAGCTGGCACAAACCCAACCATTCATTATTCGGAAAGCACACAGCATACAGGTGTTTGCAATGTGAGGGAGAATGTGTGCCTGCTCAAGTTATCACGTGTGTGCGTGTGTGTGTGTGTGTGTGTGTGTGTGTGTGTGTGTGTGTGTAAAACGTGCAAACTCAAATTGTTATACAAATGCCTGTTCTGCTCTTTGAATCAATGAGCTCTTTCAGTAATGGGCCAATCAGCTACACTATACAGTAGCTGGCAACGCTGCCATTTGCATTCAACCCGATATAATAATAATAATATTAAGTTAATTTAAATATCAAATATTGAGCGTCAACAGTCAGCCATGGCTAGTAGACCTAAGTGACCTACTGGCAAGGGCATAGTAGCCCTCTGCCCCCCTACACTTACAACACGTCTGAGTTGATTTGAACGCACGATTAAGTAGCAAGCGTGCACATTACTCAGGTTGCATCAGCTGATTGATGGACTGATATCGATATAGCTGTATGATAAAAATATATACAAAAAAATATAGGGAGGAAAACTCATTAAAATATGCAACTATTAAGATCAGTGTAAATGATGGAATAATGGCAGTAGAATGTGCCAGAGCAGAGGCCACCAAATTTGGGCTATTACGGCCAAACATTTCTCAGGGGGGGTATGCCCTCGGACCCAGCGACACTAAACCCCCCCCAAACACACACACACACACGCATATTTCGCAGCATCCCATCCCACAAAATAGTTCCAACATCCCTGTGAGTAGTACAGTCAAATGTAAAACAAAATGTCTCATGTTTTTGCATATTAATGACCTTCGTACCACATAGTTGGTTCATTGGCATGCTCTTCATCCGTGTGGCCACTTAAAATGTTAACAGGTCTCCCATTGGGAAAGATGTGGCAGTAAAACAGTATGGGACGGTTTTACGGGAATGTGTTTTCATCAATCATAAATGAAATGTGGGCTACTTGGAATCCGCAATCAGGAGAGACAAATGGGAGATGATCTTTCAATAAAAATCCTCGTCCTGAACAGTCTGTCCCCTTCACTTCTGAAAAGACGGCTACGCCCCTGACTACTGGTGATCAGGGGCATCGGACTGGGGGGGGGGGGAAGGGGACTGAGTACCCAGGGCCCTCATGTGAGGAGGGCCCAAAAAGATGCTAGAATGAATAGCTGTGGATGCGGGGAGGGGAATGCTGGTGATATAAGATGGAGCAGGTCACAGATGCACACAGGTGCCTGGCTCTATATGTCGGAACAAAAACCTTAAAAATGAATCCTGAACACAGTGGCGCCACTGAAGGCATCATGTTTGGGTTGAAGGTTTTGATTACGTGTTTTCACGATCTAAATCCGATCTTAAAGGAGAACTCCGGGCAATTTTTCCGTTAATCTTGATTGCTATATGTATATGAGTACTGCCCATAGCAAAAAAAACGAGCTGAATCGGTGCTAGCAACACGGAGCTGCTGCAGCTAATGCCGAGAGCTCCCACTCAGCTAACGACAGTTATGGGGGCATAAGATAAAGAGTGCCTTTGTGCCTCTTAACAGACACAAAATGCAATTAAAATGTCTGTGCAACATGAACAGGGCCCTTACGTGACAACAAGATGCATTTAGCAACGTAGCCATTGTTTAAATTCACCTACCCTCTTAGCTGCTAGCTGCCGTCTGGGATGAGTGAGAGTGTTCAGCCAGGCTCCGGTAATAATCATCACGCAGCAGTTCCATGTGTATTTGTAGCATATATATCCATTTTGTGTGCTGTCGTTGGTGAATATGAGTCTCTGCAGTGGCGAATTGTGTGGTAGTTTCCTTAGCCAGGCTAGCAGCCCGGACCGGCAGCCTTCTACTTCCTATAGCCGCCCCCCTCGCCTGCTGAGGCCGATAACAAACCAACAAGCGCCCGCTGGTCGGGTGGAGGTGTTCCAGAAGACCGTTCAAGCCTTCGCGGCGAAACATTGTATTTTATTTTACCCTCACAAATAGGTAATTGGCACTATAGTGGTTATGACCATATTATTGACTATGTAACTACATGGAAACGGACCAAATTATGTTTATGCCCTGTACAGTAAAATAGTGTTTTAGACTGCTAGCTGTAGTCTCGCGCTGAAGTCCCGTGTGAATTCAGCTGTAGCGTGAAAAAGGTAAATAACACACTGCAGGTTGGAGGAGCGTAGTGTGTGAAAAGTGACGATCGGAGGTGTTCACAAGGGAAGAAGCTTAGAGTAACGTAACTATGGAGAATACAGAAGATATTGAACACATCGAAGAGGCTTTTGAGTTTTTAGTTATGGTCATAACCACTACAGTGCTCAATTACCTATTTGTGAGGGTGAAATAAAATACAATTTTTTCGCCGCGAAGGCTTGAACGGTCTTCTGGAAGACTTCCACCAGACCAGCGGGCGCTTGTTGGTTTGTTATCGGCCTCAGCAGGCGAGGGGGGCGGCTATAGGAAGTAGAAGGATGCCGGTCCGGGCTGCTAGCCTGGCTAAGGAAACTACCACACAATTCGACACTGCAGAGACTCATATTCACCAACGACAGCACACAAATGGATATATATGCTACAAATACACATGGAACTGCTGCGTGATGATTATTACCGGAGCCTGGCTGAACACTCTCACTCATCCCAGACGGCAGCTAGCAGCTAAGAGGGTAGGTGAATTTAAACAATGGCTACGTTGCTAAATGCATCTTGTTGTCATGTAAGGGCCCTGTTCATGTTGCACAGACATTTTAATTGCATTTTGTGTCTGTTAAGAGGCACAAAGGCACTCTTTATCTTATGCCCCCATAACTGTCGTTAGCTGAGTGGGAGCTCTCGGCATTAGCTGCAGCAGCTCCGTGTTGCTAGCACCGATTCAGCTCGTTTTTTTTGCTATCGGCAGTACTCATATACATATAGCAATCAAGATTAACGGAAAAATTGCCCGGAGTTCTCCTTTAATCCAGTCCGTATTAGCATCAACACCTAGAACCAAAACGCATCACATCGCCAAGACTAAATCAAATCATGACAAACCGATCCGATCCCTTCCGCCGAAGGCAGTGGCTCCTCACTGGGTACAATTTATCTCGGACACAGTTTGGTTATCCCGCGTTGGGTTTTGGTCACGGGGCACCTTTATCACGCTAACCAACGTCTGGATTTAGAGCTGAATGTCAGGCTCTGAGACAGGCCACAGAGATGGGGACTCGAGTTTGAGACTCGGACTCGAGTGCGACTTAAGTCGCACACACAGTGACTTCAGACTCGACTTGAGACTCGTCCTCAAAAGACTTCAGACTCGACTCAGACTCGAGCGGCGGGACTCGTGAACAATGTTGATTTTTAGGAAACGTCTGACGAGCTCGCTATACCCCTCCCTCCGTTACCTATAACCTGCCTGCGTAACACGTACTGCTGGATGGAGGACAACAAACACACATGTCAAATTCACCGGCCGCTGCTGTGCCATTCATCGTTTTGCTTTCAAAAACTTTAAACAAGACGGCCCAAACAAAAGAAGCGCTCAATGCAAAATATGCGGTATCACGATAAAAGATTCTGGCTCAACCACATCTCATTTTATCAGACATCTGAAAACGCACCCTGATAGGTGAGTAAACATGTTTAGCTCAGCATTGACCATCTACCGTTAGCTTGCTTCTTGCTTTAGCTACGACCTAACGTTACGGGAGGTTAACTCCGACTGTCTTCCTTATCAAATACAAAATGAGCGTTTGTTTAATTGCCAAACTTGTGGTGGTCGATTAACGTTACGTTAATCATTTAGGTGCCGCTGTCTGCCATCACGTTAATTATTAACGTTGTCTGCAAACAGGTTACAGGATTATTGTTGATCATATAACGTTACAGTTTCATTTAGTTATAACGTTACACTGGTTTGAGAGTCTGGGATGTGTTGACTTACAGTAGTTTATAAGGTATGATTAGTTGCATAGGCAGTGCACATTACATGGATCTTCCAATAATAAGTAAATAACAAATAATTGAGGATTCTCTATTATAAGGAAGTGCACTATAGTGTGTTAAAAATTTCATTTGGTTGCAATAGTGTTTTGCATTTTGCTACACTGTGATGTTTTGCAGTTTTGAACTAAATAGGAGTATGTCAATTTTAGTGTTGTGAGTTATAATATTTTCTATATTTGGTCTTATGGCCCCACAGAGCCAGCACAATAGGAGCCAAGGCCTTTCATTATAATTCATCAACAGACAGGGAGTCCTTTTTCTTCAGAGCCTCAATTTTTGGTCTGTACTGTATGTTACTTAAAGTACAGATATTAACTTAAAAGTAAAGCATTCTTGGTTTTTATCATGTTGCAATAGTCTGTTTACACTGATTATATACCAAAATCAAAGCTGATACTGTATGCTGATAGATAAAGGAGTCATAATAACTTATTGCATGCGTTGAATTTCTTATATATAGCTATGCAGTGTTCTAAGCAGCCTGGATGGGTCGCTGTACGTGATGCAACACTTATTATAACCACAAGAGACTTGAGACTTGACTTGGACTCTAGCTCAGAGACTTGAGACTTGACTTGGACTCTAGCTCAGAGACTTGAGACTTGACTTGGACTCTAGCTCAGAGACTTGAGACTTGACTTGGACTCTAGCTCAGAGACTTGTGAGCATCTCTGACAGGCCACCGCTGTCTCTCTCATCCGTGACACTACCACCAAGCGGCTTCGTGCCGCAGTAGTGTGTATAACCTCGGGTACCTGTGTGTGTGTGTGTGTGTGTGTTGACGCGCGTCAGTGGCGCGGTTCAGACGGAGGTCGTGCAGAGTGAAAGCCCCGGAGGGAGGCGCGCATGGACCCCGGCGCGCAGAGTTATGCTAATGCCAGGGGCGGCCCAGAGCATCAATCTCAACTAAGAGACTAATTTAAGTCTGCGAGGGCAGCTACGCCTCACACACACACACACACACACACACACACACACACACACAGCTGATAAGCACACTGTGCAGGCAGGGACACTGGTTTATATCCCCCTTAATCCTTTTGAGTTAAAGGTTGAAGGTTAAACCCTTCATTTTCTGCTTTCTGGTGCATTTTCCTGCAACAATGTGTGCCTTTCTCTGCATCAACTTATGGCGCATATGTCTTTATTTATATAAAGAAAATGATATATATGTATGTATGTAAATTCCGTCTATGCATCATCCCCACGATTACAAAAGTGTTGAACAAACACTGAACAAACTAATTGCTCCCCATTCATATTTGGCTGCTTCATGCGTCTCGGGAGAATCATGCTGATAGTCAGACGATGTGACCAAGAAGCATTAGAGACGGATTATAATCCAAGGTACAAATGTGTCCATCTTTCAAAGCTGTAATCTGCACTCCTCTTATAGCTGCAAATCACCATTTGTATGTGAACTATGGATCTATTTGTAATGCCTTGTAATGCAATTCCAAAAGGCGTTTGCCGCCGATACGGAAACAGTTGGGATTTCAAGCCGACGAAAGAGCTGAGCTGAAAGAGACCAGGCAAAGTGTAAACATCTGAACCGAAGAGTGTATTATAGCCTCTGTGCCTAAACACTGCAGGAAAAAAAATCCAATGTTGGATTCATCAAATATTTATCAGTCTAGGCAAAGTAAACATCTGTCGGATCGGGAAATTACATTTGGAGATACAACCCAGTGCTGGATAACAAGTAAAACAAATATGGTTTTAATAGAGAACAATAATGTGGGAAATATATGCTGAGCTGACAATTAGGACTGGGCTAGGAGAAGCTCGGAGCAGATGGTATAACATCCAGAAGTCACTCTGGGGACATTGAATATAGAAACCAAAGTTCAGCCTGTAGCAGTGCTAACACAGCGCTGCGGAGGAGGGTCTGGCTAGTCCACACAGCATACAGGGGTGGGAGGAAAACGTGCTCTAGTTTATTGGTATTTCTTTAAACCAATCACAATCGTCGTGGGTGGCGCTAAACCCCGGACTGAGCCTCTGCAAAATAGCCTCGGGGAAGGAACTTGTTTCGGTGGAACACGTGTACGTGTGATTGGTCGGAGAGAATCGTCACTAATCGCTGCGTCATCGTTAGGGTTGGGTACCGAAACTCGGTGCCAATAGGGAACCGGTGCCGACATAAACGGTAGTAACGAGACCGAATAAGAATGAAAGTTTCGGTGCCTCATTTCGGTGCTCAACTTTACACTACACCTGACAGCATGTAACGTTAGCCTACCTTTAGCTAGCAGCTGGATTAATCACGGTTAAAATGCTGACAGCTAACGTTAAACAGTGTAAAGTGTGACTGTATTTCACTGTGGAGGACTTCAACAGCGGGATGTAACAGTCTGCACTGCAGCGCAGCAGTTTTCCACGCTCGCCTCACGCATGAAGCGGTACTAAAGTACCTGCTTGCTCTGGAGGGAATTACTGTAATTGTTGGGGCTTTGTAAATTATAGAGTGTGGTCTAGACCTACTCTATGTGTAAAGTGTCTCGAGATAACTCGTGTTATGAAGGGTTAGGGTTAGGGTAAGGTTATTGAATTAAATCTGCAATGGAAAATGGAAGCTGAGCCAAGCCGGTACAAGCAGTGGGTGAGCGCCAATAGTCTAGCTAGCTGTCTGGATTTACCCTGCGGAGATCTGAGGAGCAGTTAACCATAGTCGACTGGAGTTTAAAATTCCAACACAAAGAAAGAGGAAGGTAACGGACATCCGGCCAGAAAGAGCAATCCCGGAAGTGGAACGTCGTGGATATAGACCACAGTGCTTTTGAGTTGAAGTTTTGAATGCAACCGAATTCACTGAATGACTAGCAGCGCCAGGCCCACATTGCAGGAAGAACGGCTGAAAGATACGATTGGCACGAATCAAAAGAGTCAAAACAAACCCTGATATTAGCCTCTGAGTGAACACGAGAGTGCCCGCAGGCCATCAGTCACCCACATCATAGGACAAGCCTTCCTGTGTGTCTTCAACACAAACAAGTCTGACGTAGTTCTCCTCACCCTAATTTCCATCCCGGCAAAGGAGAGAGGACAAAACAAACAGCTTCCCTTCTGGAGAATTTCAAACATCTGGCTTTGTTTGGGCTCAGTTCCGGGAACGGATCACAACTGCAGTCCACTCCCAGTGACGGGGCCTTCCTCCCTGGACACGGATAAACCTTCTTAATAGGCCAATTTGAGGTGGGGGGTAAAAATAGCTGCACGAAAACTGGTCTTTGGAAGGCCTTTAGGATGGGGGGGGAGGAGGAGAACTTTTTCAACTCTTACTCTCCCTCTCCTCCTCTCTCTCTGTTGTGTAACAGAGAGAGAGAGAGAGAGGAGGGGGAGAGTATCAGCGGAGGGATGAAATAACTCATATCAGACCAATTGCTTGGTGGATGGACAGATGGATGGATGGATAGATGGGGATGGATAGATGGGTGTGATTTAGGGTGACACTGAAAGAGGGTTGGGGGGGTGGGGTTGGATTGGATTGGTATGTCGTCATGACAACAGTCTGAGTCACTCAAGCCGGAATGCAGGCTGATTCAGAGGCAATTTAGAGTTAAGAGGATGCCGCTGTTAGCCTCTTGGTTTTAAAAGAGAGAGTGAGAGAGAGAGTGTGTTTGTGTGTGTGTGCGTGTGTGTGTGTGTGGGTGGGTGTGCGTGCGAAAAAGAGAGAGAGGGATAGAGAGAGAAAGGTCATGACATAATCTCGACACATCACCCATTTACCATAAAGCAAGATAGATATTTATTCCTTTCTTTGCCAATAACAGCACCTACTCATCCTCGTATCTCTTAGACTATTCTGGATTACGGTGTTTTAAAATGTTTGTGTGTGTGTGTGTGTGCAAGCACGTGTGTGTACGCGTGTTTGTGTATATGCGTGCGTGTGTGTGTGTGTGTGTGTGTGTGCGTGAGTGAGTGTGTCTGAGCTGCTAAGAAATTGGAGGATGAGTAGGTGCTGTTATTGGCAAAGAAAGGACCAAATATATATCTTGCTTTACTGTAAGTGGGTAACTATCCCAGAAACACACACACACACACACACACACTCAGAGTTAGTCAGCAAAAGCACTAACCGCAAGCCAAATTGTAAATCTTCAACTTCCCCTCTGCTTCCCTCTTTTGCTCAGAGCCATGACAGCTTCCCAAAATGAGCAGCGTGTTACAGTCTCTTACTGTAACACGCTCCGTAACGTTCCTGGAATGGCTCGTCTGCCGACACATCACCGCTATGACTCTACACGAATCTCTTCATCCGAAGCCCAACATCCCGCCTGACATCTGATTGCGCTCCAGGCATCCAAGCGTTTTGTTAGAAAGTGTAGGCAAATTGACTTCACGTCAAGGTCTGCTGCCAAGATTATAAACAGTCTGTGTGCTAATGAAGACTCCTCTTTCAAAAATTGTTGGCGGCAATCCACTTTCCAAAACATGTAGATACACATGGAGACTCTGATCTGTATTCTCCGAGGACCAAAGAGCCGGTTCGCTGGAAAGCTTATTTAAATTGACCAATTTTCCAACTCAACCCGGGACTTGTAAACAAGTTACGTAGACTTTTCTGTAAGCTGTCATTGGACTTAAGGAAAGTACTTCGGATCGGTCCACACCTGTTGCAAGTCCCCCTTTTTTTTGGTGTTCGTACCAGTTAAGTTCAGATGGACAACCAGCCGGATATGAGCATAAGTCGAAACTGCTGAGACTTGCTCTGCTTTGTTAAGTCATTTCAAGTTGTTCATGCGTGAGGAACTGATGGCTCCTGGATTGTCTTTTTGCCCACTGGAGTCGTATCTCGTATATCTGTTTCTTATAGGGCAAGAACCAGATTAAAGAAATAAAAGCTCAACACTTATAACACACGTGTATCCTATATACACACACAACAGAACCTGTTCAGTGTGGACCGAGCTGCATGAGTTGCACGTTGGCTGGTTGAACCCTACCTTACTAAGGGCTAGATTTATCAAGCCGTTTGCGCCTGTTTCCAGGCGCTAATTGGTCGCAAAGACGGACGTAACCGATGTGGGCTATTTACAAACAGGGCTCACTTGGGTAAAATCGCAGATTGCCTGCCAAATGAGCGAGAAGAGACAAGTTGCGCTTTCAATATGCGTTCGTGGGAGGGTCGCGGGGAAAGTGGGAGTTCCACCCAAAAAGGTGGGAGGATAAGCGCAAAGTGTACCTAATTATATATTCCGTGGTATTTACAAAGACTGTCAGTAAGAGCGCGCCTCTATTCTGCGGGCGAAATTCTCTGCCTCTTAAAAGCAGGTCTAAACCAGCCGCAATCGAGTTTCCTCGTAGACCTTTATGCCGCTGGTGAAATGGCAACAGTCATTTGAGCAAGACGAAGACATCGGCGAGGCTGACAATATTTTTAACACGAGAATCACACTTTGTCAGTGAACACAACATCATTTAGCGTTACAGATCAAGCAGCCGTGCAATATTAGAGTTACTGGAAGAAATCAAAGATGAAATTGAATCTCCCACTCAGCGTTCACATCCCATTCCAGCAGTTGTTAAACTCCTCGCTATATTACAAATATTGGCATCAGGATCATTTAAACAGTCATAGCATCAGCAGTGGGAATATCGCAGTCTGCACCCAGCCATATCATAGCACAAGTACCGTTTTGCTACAGCGCAATTTACGGTCTAGTGGGCGGAGAAAGACGCTGATTGCCTGATGGGTGTCAGGGTTGATAAATACTACGCAAAATGTGGAAGCATAGCGTGCGCTATTACCGAACTCGCATAAACAGACGCAGCGCAAACTGCGCCAGTGTTAGTAAATCTAGCCCTAAGTGTCAGTCTAGCTTACTACAACGTGGGTCTTATTTTCTTAGATTCTGCAGATACAGTATTAGGGGATAACTAAGGTCTATATAAAAGAGACTTCAGATACAGTATTAGGGGACCACTAAGGTCTATATAAAAGAGACTTCAGATTCAGTATTAGAGGACCACTAAGGTCTATATAAAAGAGACTTCAGATACAGTATTAGAGGACCACTAAGGCCTATATAAAAGAGACTTGAGATACAGTATTAGGGGACCACTAAGGTCTATATAAAAGAGACTTCAGATACAGTATTAGGGGACCACTAAGGTCTATATAAAAGAGACTTCAGATACAGTATTAGGGGACCACTAAGGTCTATATAAAAGAGACTTCAGATACAGTATTAGGGGGACCACTAAGGTCTATATAAAAGAGACTTCAGATACAGTATTAGGGGACCACTAAGGTCTATATAAAAGAGACTTCAGATACAGTATTAGGGGACCACTAAGGTCTATATAAAAGAGACTTCAGATACAGTATTAGGGGACCACTAAGGTCTATATAAAAGAGACTTCAGATACAGTATTAGGGGGACCACTAAGGTCTATATAAAAGAGACTTCAGATACAGTATTAGGGGACCACTAAGGTCTATATAAAAGAGACTTCAGATACAGTATTAGGGGACCACTAAGGTCTATATAAAAGCATCCAAAGAGCACCATGTCATGGGACCTTTACATTTTCATAAAATAAAATACACCCAGTGCAGCACAACACCCTGCGGCAGGAATACATAAGGTCAACACATCTCCTAAATCTCTAAATCTCTTTCTGCTTAGGAGTGGCTGTTTCCATCAAAGTGGAGCAGCAAACGTGCACCGCTCCCATGAGTACCAATGCCAACTCTCGCTGTCTTCGAACAATCGATGGCCGAGCCCGAGTGGAACATTTCCGAGCCGTTCCCCTCTGAAAGAAATCAATAACAACAGGCTATCCCGTGTGTTTATGTCAAAATCTGTCATTCCGTTTACGCCGGTTTGCAAAACCAGATCACTGGATATAGAAAAGATACCAATCAGGCCACAGAGAGAGTTCGGTTCCAAAGGCCTCCACGCCTCAAGAAAAACACCTACGTGTGCGTATGTATTCAGTACACATTCATTAATATTTACCATCCACAAACAGTTGGAATGGTTGGAACCACCCAAGATCTCTAGTTTCAAAAAACAGTCAAACCGTACGGAATCTGTCAGATACTGAACACAAAAAAGGAAATGATGAACGAGGGGAATGACTCTCTAGTGTCAGGAATATCAAGCCAAGACAAACACAAACCACATACGGCTCAGTGATCGCCAACAGGAAGTCAACACATTGTGAGACCAGACAGTAAATTGAGGACAAAACCATTGAGCCAACACAAAGCAAGTTTGAGCAGTATTCCATAAATCAACAATTGAGGGCATACAAGGACACATTAGTAAGTGCAACAGACATTTTGAAAGCATGCGAGGACAGTCATAAGTGTAATGGATGCAAGGGCGTAGGTTCTGTTTATACACTGGGGTGGGGAGGTGTGGGGGGGCGGGGGGGCAAAACACTTAATTTTCTGCATTGTGGATTGAGGATAGAGCACGTTTTTCTCCAATCCCGGATTGCTGCGTGGACTAGCCAGACCCTCCTCCGCAGCGCTGCGGAGGAAGGTCTGGCAATGCGAGGCTACCTCCAGTCTGATAAAAGTGAGACCTGACTTTAAACTGAGTTTAACATTTCGTAAACTCACTTTTAACTTTTAAGCAACATTTATTTGTGAGTTCTCAGTTTTTCTGCTCAACGTTTGGACGGATTTCGGTACCAGTAGGGCTAGCCCTAACCCTAACCCGGTATCGGTACCAAAAGGTACTTTTTTTTTCGAGCTTCATACTGTAAAAAGGACGTTTTGTCGGGTTTCTTTTATGTTTTCTGTCGCCTTTTTCAACTTTTTTGTTGATTTTTTATGTGTAAATTCAACATCACTTACAATGTATTCATCAATAAAACATTTATTTCTAAATAGAAAACATTAAAGGGGCCCTGCCATACAAAACCGTTTTTACTTGCATTTTTTGAAATATGTTAGGTCCATATGTGTTTGTGTTATGTGGTGAATGTGAAAATGAACTGCTACCTCCTCTGTCAGCTCTAGCCAATAAAAAGAAATAAGCAGAGAAATCAGGCCAATTACAAAAGCTGGTCAGTCTGACGTCTTATTGCCTGAGCTCATTACTATTCATGAGCTCGCCCAGTTGGGCTGGGTAAAGGATTCTGACAGCCAGGCTCTCATTGGCTAGCTGTTAGCCAATCAGATTCAAACAGCTTAGCTTGTTGAATATTAATGAGAACTGGCACAAATCGAGCTGAGTCTTCCTGTAGGCTTTCTATACCGCGCTAGAACTTCAGACATTACCACAAAGTCATGAAATACGTGTGGCAGGGCACCTTTAACACTTCATTAGGTCTTGTACTCATAACACAAGGTTTATGGGCCAGGGCCAGATTGACATTGATCTCACTCTGTACTCCGTGTCTTGTGCGATAAATCACGTTCGGAAAACCACACCTCAAAACATTCATGATGTTACGCTCAGTGTCACGCATAAAAAATGCCATAAGTAGTTATGTGAAGTAGTTAGTAGTTAGTTTCGGATAGTTTCATGTCAAAAGAGCAAACACACACACTTATTCAGATAATGGTTTGATTAATCTTGGTGGTCTTTTCTGCAACTATTGGCAGTAACCTTTTAGCCCTAATAACAGAACAAGACAGCAACAAACATACTAATATCCATCTTGCTGAGTCACACAACTTACAGTAACCCCCCCCCGCCCCCACTAATGTCATGTGCCCTGCTGTCGGTCGATTTCGCTCTGTCATCATATCGTGTTTAAGGAAGTGGCCGGGCGTCAAACGTCACAACTGTGTGTTTAATTTTAAAATGCGAGGGTGTGTAATTCAAACAAAAGGCCTTCTTTTGTAGCACAGAAACAGGAACTGTGGGTTTACTAAGCCACGTCACGTAGTTGACCCCCGCCACTCTCGGAGACAACAATGGCAACGTGGCTGTGATGACAGAGTGATATGCACAGAGGGACGTCATCAACAACTGGCCCAATTTCAGACAGCATGGACATAATCCTCCATTCAACGGAACAATTCATGAGACAGATGAAGTCGTGAGAACTCTAAACAAAGAAACAGAAAAAGAGACAAAGGATTGCCTAATCCGTGAATGACTTTAGAATGGGCTTCAAAAGGCTACATAATATTTAGTTTTTAATGGATCGTATCCTTTAACTGATTCTCAATTGCTTCATCTAAAATCTAAAACTTGAGTGACATTAGCCAAACAGACAGACAGTCAAACAGCTTTGCCAGTTCAGATGACATCATCATGTCTTGAAAATCAGTGGGCGAGTTTTGTAACCATCTCTCGTGTGTATGCACAACAATAAGACTTACTGGTTTTAAACTTCAGGTCTGCTTCCGTTTGGTCCAACATGTTTTGACTGCAGTCACGTCACAGCCTGTCTGCTTTAGTCTTGTCTTTGTTCTGCATGGGTGGAGAAAAAAACACATAACACGTTGTTGGATCATCAATCAAAAATCACAATGTATGCTGGCACCTGGTATATATCCATGACCTTCCACTTCCAGGATTGCTCCGGTAGAGTTGGAATTCTAAACCCCGGTGCACGACTAAAACAACTTTTGAACGTACACATGTTCCACCAAAACAAGTTCCTTCCTGAGGCTATATTGCAGAGGCACCGTGGCTCCGTGTGGCGCTTAGCACCGCCCACGGCGATTGTGATTGGTTTAAAGATATGCCAATAAACCAGAGCACGTTTTTCTCCCATCCCGGATGCTGTGTGGACTCACAGCTCCTCCACAGCGCTGTGAAGGAAGAGTCTGGCAAAGCCAGACTAGCTGGCACCTAACCCTAATTCCACAGTCACTCCAAAATGATGTCCACATTCATTTTCAATGGAGAAGAGGATGTTCACATCCTCTCACAAATAGATGTGGCCTTGTTCAACTTGAGTTCAGTCTGACTGAATTTGATTCACTCATATCCAGCCAATTAGAGAGTTAGGGTGGGACTGACCTTATATTCAGGAAGTATTGATCTTTTATATCATTTTAAACTTGTGGAATGCTAAAGTTAGCCTGCTAGCCGCAGCTTATTTGGACAACCCTGTCCATATCGTTTTTTGTTCTGCCTGCCAGAGTGTGCCAATCAAGCAGCAACTTGGGTCTGAAAAGTGAAGCTAATGCACAACTGACTTAAAGCTGCATTCTTTCTAATTTCCAGCACGGGTTGACTCCGATGGCCCCAAATAGAAGTCTGTTTCCATAGAAGTCTGTGGGGAAATGAGCCTACTTCTCACTTGATTTATTACCTCAATAAACATTGTTTATTAAGTTTATGGACTCAGTCGCTACTTTAAAGTCTTCTTTAATACAGCATGATGTTGATTTTGTAAATTATGGTCCCATTTATTTTACAATTGACCAAAAAACAGGGGGTGCTTTGGGGCGGGGCTACACGCCAACTTGTCAATCAGAACAGAGACTTTTCAGGCTTACATTAGTTAACAAATACGATGCACTTGATGAGTGAAAACACAGTGAGATGATCAGCCAAGATTAAAGACATGGAAACACTCTCAAAAAAGTTCAGGTCTACAGTATTTTCAATGTACACAGTGCCATAGACATTGCCATGGGCTAGCATTAGCAATGCTAACCATGGCACTGTGTACATTAAAATACTGTAGACCTGAACTTGTTTTGGGGTGTTTCCATGTTTTTAATCTTAATCTTAATCTTTGACCTTCTCACTGTGTTTTCACTTCATCAAAGTTAAATCGGAACATTTTTGTTCGCCTGAAAATGTCTCGCTCAGCGTTCTGCCAAACAAGCTAGCACTAGCGTTAGCCGGTAACTTAAGGGAAAAGTCTGCTGATATTCAACCAGCTCTGTGTACTGTACGGTCCGCGTTCACCCGCCAGTAAATCTCCCCTGGATGACTCGCGCCAGAAGGGTTGAAAATTGGCGACTTTCCCTCTTTAGCGTTTAGCTTAGCACAGTGCCATTGAAACCATACACAAAAGTGTCTTAGATGCGTCATCCTTCCCAGCTCCGCCATTTTTGTCCAAATATGGTCACTTCTGGCTCCAAAATGCTAAGATGTCGAGAGCCAAAAGCAAACTCCTGGCTTCAAAACGGCAGTCCACAAACCAATGGGTGACGTCACCGATGCTGCGTCCATTTTTTTTTTTTGCAGTATTTAGTTCCAATACATTTCGTACTGCCATTCCTGTCTGACTCCCTGTGATATCAGGGACGGCCCTTGCCATCTCTCCATTACGCCACTGTTGGACTGGCCGGTATACAAGTATAACTGGACTTTCCAAAAAAACAGAAAAAAAGCCCTGAGCAAGGATCAGCATTGGAACCATTGATGTAGTTCAAACAGATAGTTTTCATCATAGCAGAGTTTTACAATGACGTTGCTTCGACAACCTCATCAAGAACATTTTGATCAAAACCACGACAAACAAACAAACAAACACACAAACACACACACACACACACATACCAACAGCAGTATGAGATCACAGCTCCGAGACAGTTTGTGCTTCCACAGAGAGCTGCCGAGTCAGAGGCTCTCTCTCCCAGCAGCCTGTTAACGCCCACCACAGCACATAAACACACCCCGCTGTGACACGGGCTCTCCGCCGCTACTTCCAACTCAAAGAAAAGTGCTTGGCGTGCCCGCTGCCAGCTCCCACCCAAACAGAAAACAATGTAAGTTAGGCTTACGTCCCAACTCTGGATTCAGCCTGAGAACGCTCCTCTTAATGGTCAGGTGTCGAATGTTGCTGGGGCTGGTGAAAACATGTTTTTGATCCTTGGACAGGCTGAGCAGGTACGGGGAGAGGAATTAGGGTTGGGCGATTAGACGAACGCATCAGGGATCAGCGACGAGCTTGATCAATTGCCAGGGGAAATTCCCTCGTCGATTGTTCCCGAAAATGAAAGGACACTATCAGTGTTTCAGTCCAAGTTTTAATCTAGTCATATGACATCCGACAATGACGTCTCTGTTTCTCTAGACTTATTGTATCTGCTGGTTTTGATGCTTAAGTCTGTATCAAATATGTACCAAAAAAAATAAATCAAGTGTACATACATCTGCCATGCATTACAAAGTGATGGACGGAAAAACAACTACCTGTAGACACACAGACATGCATAGGATATAACCGGCATGGGTATTATCATTTAAATGATGGAGGAAATATAAAATGCAGCCCCAGAGCAAGGCCCTGAAATGTGGAAGAACACGGCAGCGCATAATTACACTGAAATCAATTGAAAATATATTTAGAGTGAGAACAAGGTAGCCCGTCTGAGTGTCCACTGGTTTAGTCTCAGTCTCAGAGTGTCTATGGGTAATGGATGCACATTCTCACCACAGCTACCACAGCTGCTACAACTTCAAAAACAAAATCAACACACGTTGTGTTGAAATGTTTGGGAAAAGCCCCCAATTTCTCAATACATATCATCCATGCAAAGTTAAGTCTCAATAGTTACTTTTTTCTGTATTTCTTGTTGGCAATTAATTGCAATCATAGGCCCATTAAAAGGATATGTTAATGCTTAATCAGAGTAGGCCTACATTTGGGGTAGGTTCCCTTGACTGAAAGAGTTCTCAGCCTATCACACTCATCCAGGGCTGATGCTCGTTGATCCTCTCATCTTCAGTAGGCTGCTACTCAGCTTTCACCCTGTTGCACAACTTGTACCATCCACCAAACTGACCCCAAACCAGCATGGCCCACACACAACATTTGTATACATCCCATAGGATAAACAGCAGCTGGGGGAAATTTGTGTTGATGCTTTAGATTAAAGCCTGCAACTGACAGTGTAATTATGTTACATGATATGTGCTCTATTTTGAGTAGTGATGCCTCATAATTGTTCTGTTGTAGTGTTTGTGTTGTATTTGACCCACTTTCAAAAAGTTTCTATAGAAGAATACGAATTTTGGGTTTCTTTCAACCAGATTGTCAAAAAAAAATAACGTGGATGATTCCATACAATGCTCTTAAAGGACAATTCCGGCGCAAAACGAACCTAGGAGTTATTAACAGATGTGAACCCACTTGATCGTTGGGACATGTTTTCATGCTAATTGAAAGGGTTTGTAGCTTGAAAGAAGTAAAATTAATGAATGAAACTTTCATCAAATTTGGGTGTCTTATTCAATTTCATAGCATTTGAAAAAAGAATTACAAAAAAATCGTTGGATAAGCACAAGGAAAGAAGACAAGCGGTTAAGTAATAAGGGGTTAACAATTTAGTTTTTAAGATAAATGTATCGTTTTTGAATTACTAGGCGGTTATTAAGTACACAATATTAATATTCTGAGCAGATGTTTGTTCTGAGAAACAAACATCTGACATAACCGAGCGACCACTTTCACATTTATGTTGAAATGAAAATATTGATCAGTGCAGCTTTAATATAACAATATACAAATATATGCTGGATTACAATTGGGACAGTGCATGCCAATAACCACAGTAGTACACAAAGTGGCTTTAAACATTATTAAATCACATTGTTATTGGGGAACAAAACAGGACGTTTGAGAAAACTGGATATTCTGAAGAACTTTTAAAATGTTTGGTGTTCATTTTTAGAAAGACATATTTAGAGCTATTTCATTTCAGCAATGTTGTTAATACTCCCAAACTTTCACCTTTCCTCTCAACCTCCATACACACACACACACACACACACACACACACACACACACACACACACACACACACACACACACACACACACACACACACACACACACACACACACACACACACACACACCATCTCCAGACATACACACTCACTCTGAACTACACATATACATTCTTAGCCCTACACACTTCAAACCACAGCGGCCAACACACACACACACACACACACACACACACACACACACACAAATACACACACACACACACACACACACACACACACACACACACACACACACCTCCGCCTGTCTGACAACCTCTCTCTGTGCGGTCTACCTGACCTACCAGAGCATTATTGAGACATAGCAGGGTAACTGTTTCTGGCAGCAGGAGGTGTAGGTGTATCAGAGCCATGCAGACAGGTATACCTACCCAGGCGGGTACGGCATGGGGCAGTCATGAGCACCCACCCACCCACACACACACACACACCCACCCACACACTTGTATGCACTCCTGTAAAGCCAGCCAAAAGCCAAACATTACCAGCATCAAATGTGCTTTACATAAACCCATCCAAATAAGAGTTATTTGCTGTAGTCCATTTTACTCACTGTCTCCTGTGCCATGGTGTATGTCGCTGGGTGTGTGTTTGCGTCTGTCTGCTTGTCCTCTCCTCCCAGTTTTCCCTAATGACTAGCATTTACGAGCAAAAACCTTTTCCTTTTTCTTCAGAATTTGGCCACAATGACAGCATCCGTTTCATCAGAAGGAGGGCTCTCCTCTCTTACACACTCCTCTAACTGAGTAGTCCGCTTCAAGGGCTGGTTCCTGCCTCTCGCTGTGCCCTGACAGTGACTGAGTTCTCTCTCTCTCTCTCTCTTCCTGTGTGTGTGTGTGTCCTGTCCTACAAAACAAAGTGGGTGTGTCACAGTGAAACAAGTCCAAAAAAAAAAAATAATGTGAGTAAGGAGGCGGAAGCACACACCCACGTGTGAGCGGACTATGGATCTGCTCTGTGGCATATGTGTGCATTCAGTAGGTGTGACTGTATACAGTGTATGCGTGTGTGTGTGTGTGTGTGTGTGTGTGTGTGTGTTTTGTGTGTGGCATTCTGGGAATGTGTGCGTGTTCGTCCGAGCTTTACATTCCCTCTTTCTGTTTTACTGTCAGCATCTCCTTATGGATCGACGAATGGAGTTAATTTACTGTATAATCGGAGCCGCCGGATGTTCCGCCGGATGTTCCTCGGCTTGCAAAACTCCGTGCGTTTCGGGAAACCACAAAAAACTTCGAATTTACTAAATGAACATCATGCTGTACTGAAGAACAGACTTGAAACTAGCGCTTGAGGCCATAAACTCATTATGAAAATGTATACTGAGGTAATAAATCAAGTGAGAAGTAGGTTCTTTTTTCCCATTGACTTCTATAGAAACTTCTTTTTGGAGCCAGTGGAGTCGCCCCCTGCTGGAAATGAGATAGAATGCAGCTTTAAGGCACTTCTGCATTGGCTTCACTTTTTTTTTAAAGTTTGCAGCCAAAGGCCACCGAGTGTGTTTGATTTTGTGTTTGATTGTGTGTTTGATTGTGTGTGTGTGTGTGTGTGTGTGTGTGTGTGTGTGTGTGGGTGTGATGCCAAGTGCTCCATTTTCCCAGGCAGCTAGACAGGATCCCAGCAACATCGGAGGGATGACAGAGAAATACCAGGAGAGAATGGAATACTAGTGGTTTCACACAATTTGAATGTACACAGAATTAAACCGACAACCCTGGCATTGTTATTGCCTTGCTCTGCCCATTGAGCTACAGCAGGACCACACACAAACCATCTCCGTTCTGTGGTTAAAAAAAAAGAAAGAAAGAAAAAAGTGCTCCTTTAGCCTGCAACATATGAACTGAATGGTAAACAGCGGGAGAATGAGAGTCAGAGCAGCCGAGGGACTCTATAAAAAGAGCCCCCGTCTCCATGGCGATGCCAAAGGCAAAGAGCGGTTCGGTCCGAGTGGCCGTGCCCCCCCCGCCCCTCCCACTACCTCCATCTCTGTACACACAAGGCATTGTGGGAAAGCGGACACAGTTCACATGCTCTCCCTGCTGGGTGTGACAGACTGCTGAGGAGAAATTGACTGTCTTGCCTCTGAGCCCTGGTGCTGGTCAGAGGTCAGGGACAGTATGTATGTTAACTCTGACCACCACTCAGCTCTACAAACATCTATTATTATGGCCATTTCTGCTTTTCTACTGCCAAGTTTACAGCCTCGTTTCCTCTTTTGATAATAAAGGGTTTAAAGAAAAAAGTTGAAATGAGCAAATCTTTTGTTTACATGTAAATCATTTTAAAGTTCCAGACAGTAACCAAAAAAACACAATATGATTTTCCCCCCATTAAATGGAATGTGATCTGTCCATTCAGATTCAGATTCACAGGTATCGGCTGAATACGCATATTTGCTTTATTGTAGAGAGTCATGTCTGGCCTAGTCTATATCCACCATGTTCTGTTTCCGGGATTGCTCCGGTCTTTTCGGCTGGATGTCCGTTACTTTCTGCCTCCTTGGATTTCTGAGGACTATGGTTAACTGCTCCTCAGATCTCTGCAGGGTAAATCCAGACAGCTAGCTAGACTATCTGTCCAATCGGAGTCTTCTCTCTCGCATGACTAAAACTACTTTTGAACGTACACGTGTGTGTATGTACACGACTGTGGAGGAAGCACTAACCCACACTAAAGATTTTCCAAATCTTAATAGATGTTGAGAATGTGACAGACCATACAGATATAATGACATATAATGTGGGGAGAGCAACCATTTGGCCCAAACAGCACACCACTCACTAAAAGATTCCATTAGTGTCCCTCTGCCAGACCATCCGCACGCTGCGGACAGATAGTCTAGCTAGCTGTCTGGATTTACCCTGCAGAGATCTGAGGAGCAGTTAACCATAGTCCTCACAAATCCACAGGAGGTTAGAACGCCAACACAAAGGAAGAGGGAGGAAACGGACATGGCGAAACGTCGAGGATTAAATGTGATTTTAGAGTATACAAGCATGGCGGACAACCAAAAATCACACTGTATCCAGGACATAACATACACCATTCATTTTAGAACAACTTT
Source organism: Perca schrenkii (assembly GCA_025617405.1). NCBI lineage: Eukaryota > Metazoa > Chordata > Actinopteri > Perciformes > Percidae > Perca > Perca schrenkii. The sequence continues at coordinate 4,045,776 of CM046809.1, read as the reverse complement.
AACGTCTTATTTCACGTACAGACAGTTTAAAGTCTGTCCCGCTGATTTGAGCTCTCTAGCGATGCCGCTGCTATTACTGTACGGTGTCAAAGTGGAACTGAAGCACATGGATGTAATTTAGGCTTTAGAGTTTTCCGAAATGTAATATTTGGCACTTTTAGCACAATGACACAGACACCACTGAGATTCAGTGGACTGGGGATAGCTCCAGCTGATATCTCCAACCCTCCGCAAATCAAACTAGACCAGACTTCCATGAAAACTAACTTCATTGTGGTTTTGGGTGAACTACAGTTTTAACCGAGCACAGTGATTCATCTGTAGCGCAGCTATCTGGGTCACAGCGGCAGACCTGTGTCTCCAATGACAGAGCATGATCCACGGTCACAAACGCACACAGCTGGGTGGAATCTTTACGAGTGTGTGTGTGTGTGTGTGTGTGTGTGTGTGTGTGTGTGTGTGTGTGTGTGTGTGTGTGTGTGTGTGTGTGAAAAAGAGAGAGAGAGAGAGAGAGAGACTGAGAAAGCACATGTGTGACCTGAGAGATGAGCAGGTTTCTTGCTAATGAGGCCGAATGCTAGTTTACCCCCCGCAGAGATTCACCTTCTGACAGAATGAGGCCCCTGTTTTAACACATACACACACGCAAGCACACGCACGCACGCACACGCACATTTTATTATATTTTATTTTATTAACGTGATGTTGCCGCAGGGCAAAGGGGCAGCTGTGCCACGCCCAGCCCTTCCAGCAATTCAAACACATTCCAGGAACACCAGCAAAACATGCAAATTGTGAGTCAACAGTGTGTGTGTGTGTGTGTGAGTGTGTGTGTGAGAGAGAGAGAGACTTCGAGGGGAACCAAGAGTTGGAGAGTCCAAAACAAAGGAAGCTAGCCCGACGTATTAGCCGTGTCGCACAGTTCACTTCTACTTTCCCCTCCTCTGTCGAGTACCGCCTGCTTCTCAATAGAATGGCTTGCACAAGGTAATGACACTGGTTGATTGAACACAGTGTACTGTGTGAACTAAAAGTCTCATTCATTTATTTCATAGACAATTTAGACTCATATTTGGTTGAATCGTCAGTACAAAAGATGAACTGTGTTCTTTGATAAGGAGTCAAAAGTACGAGACTGTAGACATTAATATGTACGGTGAGAAGTTAGAACTACCACTCCCAAGGTGCATTTCGAGAAGATTTAACAAACTTGCTAACAGTTTACTTGAAGGTATCAACATAATCGTGACATGACATTGTCATAACTATGACCAGACACTGTCATGAACGTGTCATAAACAAGTCATAAACGTTTATTACTTCTGTCATTAAGTGTCATTCGGTTTTTGTCATGACAAGTTGACATTGTTTGGGTTGTCTTGATTATGACAACTTGACATTAATCGAAGTAACATTACCAGAAATTGTCTTGGTCATGACAAGTTGACATTAAATTTGTTTGGGATGTCTTTGTAATGACAACTTGACATTAACCAGGATGACAATACCAGAGAATGTCTTTGTCGTGACAACTTGCCATAATGTCATCCTGTTTAATGTCAAGTTGTCTTAATAAGGACATCCAAAACTAATTTAATGTCAAGTTGTCATTACAAAGACATCCCAAACTAATTTAATGTCAAGTTGTCATGACTATGACAACATTTGGTAATGTCACTTTGATTAATGTCAAGTTGTCATAATCAAGACAACCCAAACAATATCAACTTGTCATGACAAAAACCGAATGACACTTATATATTATATATATTTATTTCATAAACGTTTATGACTTGTTTATAACGTTCATGACAGTGTCATGTCCTAGTTATGACAGTGTCATGTCATGATTATGCCGATACCTTCAAGTAAAGTGTTACCTTATTATTGACTCCATAGGAACACTTAGCTTCCACCAGACTGGCAAACAACTTCATTCCCCCAGGCAGTATTGTATTTATTTCTTAACTTTTATATTATACTTGTTGTACGTGTCCTTATTGCACCGTGGGTCAAAGAGAAACATATTTTCAATTGCTCTGTAGAATTGACAATAAAGTTGACTTGACTATTATAAAGTTTAACGGTCATTAATAAAGTTTTTTTTCTTTCTTTTTTTTTTTTACAATAAATCATCAAGTCTGCAGTTCTGGATGTTGATAAAAAACAAGTGTCATGCTGGAGGAGGCTAAACAGTAGTTAATCAAACTGATCTGTTATAACAGTTTAAAAAGCCATTCGTTATAACTTATTAATCCATATCAGAAAGTGTGTTCCATACACTGTCACAGTGGTTACACTCACGCACATCTGAATTCAAGTCCTTACTGTAAGTGGTGGAATCAAACTAGTGACACAAGCAGTACTGACAGAACAATAAATCACACACACACACACACACACACATACACTCAGGAGGGAAATGGAAATTGGGCGGTGCTTACTGTGTCGGTGGTCCACTCAGAGAGAGAGAAAGAGAAAAAGGTTGATCTCCATCTCAAGGCTACTTCAGTCAGTTCTCTTCCCTTCAACACATCACATTTGTGTGTGTGTGTGTGTGTGTGTGTGTGTGTGTACTTATAAGTGGGTAGCAGCATCATTCATAATGCAATACCATTGCAAGAAGACCCCCCCTCCGTGTGTTTTTAGATTTTATAAGAAAGGGTGTTTTCAGAAAGTGTGTGTGTGTGTGTGAGTGTGTGAGTGTGTGTGTGTGTGTGTGTGTGTGTGTGTGTGTGTGTGTGTGTGTGTGTGTGTGTGTGTGTGTGTGTGTGTGTGTGTTTGAGTGTGAGAGAGAGAGGCTCAAACTTGTTGCTACTGTAAACAAACTTCACTGTCTCAAATCAGTAAACGTGAAAGCACACAAAACATGTCATGCTTGTGGTTTACCCTGCTCTGTGTGTGTGTGTGTGTGTGTGTGTGTGTGTGTGTGTAAACAGACTTCACCGTCTCAAATCAAAGAACATAAAAACACATAAAACATAAAACTCATGCCTGTGGTTTAGCCTCACACTCTGAATCCTGCTGTGAGCGTGCGTGTGCGTGCGTGTGCGTGTGTGCGTGCGTGTGTGTGTGTGTGTGTGTGTGTGTGTGTGTGCGTGTTTGACAGGTGGTAGCTCACAATAGGAAGTGAGTTAGAGGTCAGAAATTCAGAGAGGTGCCTTCGGTTTCAATGGCGGGAAACTACTTACGGGCAGATGCATGAATGTACACACACACACACACACACACACACCCACATCCACACACACACAGACCACACAACATATTCATCATCATGTGTCACACTAACCCTTTGTGTGTGTATATTAGTGTGGATATGTGTGTGTGTGTGTGTGTGTGTGTGTGCGTATAAACACACTTCACAGTCTCAAATCAAAGAAAACTACATGAAAACACATAAAACAGAAAACTCATGCCTGTGGTTTACCCTCACACTCTGTATCCTGCTGTGTGTGTGTGTGTGTGTGTGTGTGTGTGTGTGTGTGTGTGTGTGTGTGTGTGTGTGTGTGTGTGTGTGTTTGACAGGTGGTAGCTCACAACAGGAAGTGAGTTAGAGGTCAGAAATTCAGAGAAGTGCGGTTTTGATGGCGGAACACCACTTACGGGCAGTTGCATGAATGTAGACCACACAACATATTCATCATCATGCTTCACACTAACCCCCTTGCGTGTGTATATTACTGTGTATATATATATATATATATATATATATACTTTCCATCTCTTTCTCATGTAGGAAAAGTACAATGTTTTTATCGCGGTTCTATCACCCATTCTCAAGTTTTTAGCGGAATAACGTGTTGGTAACAGATGCGATGATTAAAATGAATGACTAACTCTAATACAGGCTACTGTATGAAGGGAGGGGCTGAGGACATAGAGGGGAAGAGTTTCAAGAAAACTGCCCACCCCAGCTTTAATTTATACGATAGATGCTAACACCTTAGCATGACGCAGCAGAGTAAGTGATCTACCAGGGATGTATTTTGTATATGATTCAACCTCAAATTGATAACTTGACCAACAGCATTTTTTTCTCACCACTTCCTTTCACTTTATCAGTTCAGATCAAATAAAAACAACAAACGCACAAGAGGCTTCATTCTCCTCATTTCCTTTTCACTCATCTCCCTCCGTTTATCGATTAACCTGACCTCCATCCTCCCATCCTGCTCGTGTGCCTGCCAGCGTCAACATCACTGCCGGGTGACCGCAGGGACAAAATACACACATCTACACACCCAGATGAAGCTGTAAAGGCCACGCGATGTGGTTAGGAGGCAAAGTTCACAGAGAGAGGGAGTGGCACGGTGTATAAGGGCCAGAAACACACACACAACACACAAATGCACGCACGCACACACACACACACACACATACATACACGCACACACACACAGCCTTTCATAACAGGTAGGATCACGCCTTTTCGCCCACACACATACATTCTTTTCGTTCCAAAGCCAGGTAAACAATTTGGAACAGAGGGGAAAAGCACAAAGAAGTAATAACCACACACACACACACACACACACACACACACACACACACACACACACACACACACACACACACACACACACACGCACACACGCACACACACACACGCGAAGAGAGCCTCATACCTTTTTGCCAATAGTGCGTCATACCAATCCTGCCTGCAAATTTGAAGCTCATAGGCGTCTGCAGCATTCATGAAGTTACAGTGAAGCCTGTGTGTAAGAGAAAGAGAGAGAGAGAGGGAGAGAGAGAGAGAGAGAGAGAGAGAGAGAGGGAGGGAGAGAGAGAGAGAGTTACATAAGAAGTCCCTGTGAGATGGACAGCATCTCTTCACTGCCTGTCCTTGCTGATCAACAGCCAGCCAGCCTCACAGTCCCAGAGGAAAAAAATAAAAAGACGTTACGTAAAACACCGTCCACCATAAATAAACACACACACACACAATGCGAGACATGAAACCGTGAATTACACACACGCGCGCACACCCACGCACAAACTCACACACGCACGCACGGCCATACACGTGAACAGAGTAATTCATCTGTATGTCTCCTCAGATCTCTAGCCCCCACAGTGCTCCTTTCTTACCAGATGCGTCTCCGTTTACGGGAACGTGATGATCAGCTGGGACCTTTAACCTCCTCCCTGCTGCTGTTTATGTTGCTCATAAAGGGAACTGATGCTAGATGTTTAGGATAAGTGCATGCTGAAGGTGCAGATGAGATGAGTTTACGCATTACTCAGAGCACAGTGTGTTCTTGATGGTGAACTTCAATCAGCCTGAAGGGACACGGACACACACACACACACACACACACACACACACACACACTAGGATATTAGGATCTATTTCCAGTCGATCGTATACTGAGAATGTGTTTGATCATTTCTTAAACGATGTTTCAGTCTTGTGCTTTCTTTTCATCTCATTTCTTTCCTTTTCTTCTCAGCCAGAAGTGGGGCCCGAAAATAGCGATGTCACTTGGACACAGGTATGTCACAATCAGGCCGAAAGGTTCCGCTTTTGCAAAATAAATAGAACAACAATAATGTGCAGATTGCCATGACATTTATTAGGCAATTTCCCTGCTTGCCAGAGATGGAACTTTTATTGTATTTTGGACAGTTGATGGAAGCAAAATGTCAACTATGCAGACACAAGATATCATTGTTCACAATGGGAGGAACCCATTTGTTTCTTGCAGCACTTTCACAACACCATCAGTGGTGTAACGTAACTAAGTACATTTACTCAATTACTGTACATGAGTACAAATGTTGAGGTGCTTGTACGCCAGATTTCATTCATTTAGGCCGGACAGCTGAAGCGGGTTTGTTTTGGATCATATTAGCTTGCTCGTCAGGCCCCGCCCTACTCTGCTTCTGACTGGCTAGTAGTCCTTACCTAGGTACTGTCAGGGCACGCCCTCATACTCTGCTTCTGACTGGCTAGTAGTCCTTACCTAGCTACTGTGTATGTGCGACTCCCAACAAAGATGGAACAGAAGTGAGATGTCTCACTCTGTAACTAAAACAGAGAGCTCAACACACAGGATGAAAAGAGGAGCTGAAGAATGCACATTAATCAACATCTCTGTAAATGCGCCAGTGTTAGCCAGATGGCTCATTTTTAACTGTAGTCCTAGTTACCCAGCATGCATGTCTTTATGGAGGGAGGAAACTGCAGCACCCGGAGGAAAAAACATGGGGAGTAGGGCTGGATGACATGGAGAAAATCAAATATCACGATATTTTTGACCAAATACCTCGATATCGATACCGCAACGATATTGTAGTGTTGACTATTGGTGCTTTCACAAAATATTTACACAATGAGATTTTTGATAAATAATCATCAGTAATGTGGATATAATGACTAAGTGGGTAAAGGCAAATAATATAACAGTTACAACAGTCTGGTAAGTTCAGAAAATGACATCACTTTACTGTAATGCAGCCTTTAAAACCAGGAAAAGACTTATGCTTGACACTTATGCCATATTACGATATCCAAAATGTAAGACGATATATAATCTCATACCACGATATCGATATAATATCGATATATTGCCCAGCTCTAACGGGGAGAACATGCAAACTCCACACAGAAAGGTGGATCCAACTCTTCATTGCCAACTTGCTGTGAGGCACAAGTGCTACCTACTGAGCCACCTATGCTATGTGCAACATGAATCAGGAGAAATGACCCTGAAAGTCACATCTGATCATATCAAGTCACATCTCTCTCCTGCATGCTCACAGATAGGTAGATAGACATCTGGTCCTGGATCAGTGATGAACTAACAGATTTGCTTCAGTCCTGCAGACCACACAAAGCTAATCACAAGGACAGGGACAGCACAAGCATTAGCACAGGACACGTGTCTTTATGTGCCTTTATGTGTGGATATATTTGGCACAACAAACATGTCCAGCTCATCTTTTCTGGCCTCTCCGCACCCCCTGGCTCACAATCTGCTTTTCAAACGATCCTGTTCCATCCAAGCGGCAACTTCAGGGCCTGAAAAGTGAAGCCAATGCAGTAGTTCCTTAAACCTGCATTCTATTTAATTTCCAGCAGGGGGTGACTCCATTGGCTCAAAAAAGAAGTGAGAAAGTGGGAAATGAGCCTACTTCTCACTTGATTTATTACCTCAGTCAACATTTTCCTAACAAGTTTATGGCCCCAATCGCTAGTTTTAAGTCTTCTTCAATACAGCATGATGATCTTAAAGGTGCCCTGCCACACATATTTCATTACTTTGTGGTAATGTCTGAAGTTCTACCATGGACTCTGTAACATTTTTTGTTGAAAAAAATGCCTTGGTTACCTTGTTTCAAGCCATTCTAGCGTGGTATAGAAAGCCTACAGGAAGACTCAGCTCGATTTCTGCCAGTGCTCATTAATATTCAACAAGCTAAGCTGTTTGAAACTGATTGGCTAACAGCTAGCCAATGAGAGCCTGGCTGTCAGAATCCTTTACCCAGCACAACTGGGCGAGCTAATGAATAGTAATGAGCTCAGGCAACATGATGTCAGACTGATCAGCTTTTGTAATTGGCCTGATTTCTCCGCTTATTTCTTTTCAGTGGCTAGAGCTGACAGAGGAGGTAGCAGTTCATTTTCACATTCATAACATACACGACAAACACATATGGACCTAACAGATTTCAAAAAATGCAAGTAAAAACGGTATGGCAGGGCACCTTTAAATTATGGTCCCATATATTTTAAAATTGGTAATAAAGCAGGGGATGCTTTAGGGGCGTGGCTACCTCCGACCTGTCAATCGTGATAGAGGTTTACCAATGCTAACCATTGCACTGTGTACATTAAAACAGACCTGAGCCTTTTTTGGGGTGTTGTCTGAGTTTTTGTCTTACACTTTAACCCCCTTACTGTGTTTTCACTTCATCAAAAGTTAATTGGAGGACTTTAGTTGCCTAAAAATGTCTTGTTCAGCATTCTCCCAAACCAAGCTAGCTAGTTAGCGGTAGCGTTAGCTGGTAACTTAAGAGACAGTCTGCCATTTTTTTAACCAGCTCTGTGTACTGCCGCCAGTAAATCTCCCCTGGATAACTCGCTTCAGAAGGGTTGAAAATCGGCAACTTTCTCTCTTTTAGCGTTTAGCTTAGCACAGTGCCATTGAAACCATACACAACACTGGCTCAAATGCGCCATTCTCCCCAGCTCTGCCCTTTTTGCCAAATATGGTCACTTCTGGCTCCAAAATATCAAGATGGTGATGGCCAAAATGCAAACTCCTGGCTTCAAAACGCAGTCCACAAACCAATGGGTGACATCACGGATGCTATGTCCTCTCTTTATATACAGTCTATGGTTCCTCCCTTGTGTTGCATAATGTGCCTATCATACCTTACAGTAAATACACATATTTCATTACTGACAGCTGCTGTGCTTCACATGAGTCCAACACACTGATGCAGCCTGGTTCACACACTTAGACTTATACTTCTCTGCACACATTCATTTAATACACTGTTTGGACGTATTAAGCGACAACATGGCGATGGATTTAATTCTTTTTTACCAAGTTCAGCTCTGCAGCTGCAGACACATCGTGTCCTTGTGGACGAAGCAGTAGGATTACGGTGTTTTAAGCCACTCTTTATTAGCAACACCCTGTTTCACAGTTATACCAGTAAATGTACACTCTACCATGGCAGCTGGGGGTTAAAGCTGCACTAGCTGAGAAATTTTCTTAAATAATTTCTGGCCCACACGACAGGTCGGGGCCGGCTCCTTATATTTGGGCCAGGTCTGGTCCAAACGACAGTTACCGTAAACCAAGTCGGGCATGGCTGGTAACGGCATTTGCCATTGCCGTGACTCAGCCGTAAGTGCCAAAAGTGGCCCATATGTGTCTGCTATCTGGGTGTATACAAACTGCAGTTCCCTCTAGAGCTACGATCGGGGCCAAAAAACCAGGCCTGACCCTACGTGAACATGTACAGTTTCTGTCCAAGCCCGACCCTAGCCCAAACAACGGCAGCAATTTTGGGCCCAAACCAGATTAAAAACCCAAATTTCTGTTGATTAGTTGATTAGATATACAGATGGCGGTCACACACAGCGGTACACATACTCCAAATAGTAGGGATAAACCAATTATCGGCCCCAGCCGATTATTGGGCCATTTTTTTGGCAGTTTGCAGATTATCTGCATTTTATTTGCCTGATAACCGATACTACTTTGGCCCAGCTACAGCTCTGTGTCTGTCCCTCTGCTCCGGTTTCACTCACCACCGAGTGTGACTTAATGTCCCGCCTACAACACTATGACTATCTTTTACTGTGTCTTATGTTCAATGTTTCTAATTCATTAAATAATTGCTTAATGCATTTAAACAAAGTTTTGTGTTGGAGTTTTTAACTAATTTTAAACCTAATTTTGACTTAAAGATTCATTTTCATTTTCACTGTAAATGCATATCAGTTCAAAAAATATGTGTTATCTGTTTCATTAACTACTAATAATCAATTTTGGCCTTCGACACATTCTCACTCTCCCATGGCATAAAATATGGAAAAGATGGTGGGTGGGGTTATAAAATGTACGTTTCAGTGACACGATCCCCGGTCTCCTGGGTGAAAGTCCTGTGTTGTTTGACCCATCCACCACCCCAACCAAACTTCTTACGCGGCATTTCAGTCTTTCATACTACTCGCTATAGTTGTCGCCGTTAATGCTATGTCATCTTACAGCGCCGCGGAGCTGCTGCTCTGCCCGCTGCGTTCCATACAGACGCTGAAGGGGGATTTTTGCACCGTATCGGACTCTGAGAGGAGTGAGAACAGAGGCCTGTACTACGAAGCAAGATTTGGCGTTAACGAGGTAACTTCAGGTTCAACCCATGGTTCTGTGTATCAAGACGGTGGATCACTGGTTACCGGCTGAAATCACCTAACCTGGTCGGGAGCAGGTTATTTTGGAGATTAGCGATCAATCGGTGTAAAAGCACCGCCTACTGACCAATCAGTACTTGATTGATAACGGCGTCACCGTTCTTAGAAGATCAGGCAGAGCTCGGTGGGCGGAGAGAGAGAGAGAGAGAGAGAGCGAGAGAGAGAGAGAGAGGTGTGCTCAGAAAAGTTACAACATTTAGAGACCGACAACCCCATTAACATTCCCTGATGGCTATCTTTAGAGGGAATTCAGAGGGAATTACATATCAGCTATTTGTCGGCTTCTTGAGCCGTGTGTCGCCAATGTGCACATCGGTTTGAATTATGTTTTGATATTTTTTATTTCCTCTCTTGATCGCTTACCACTGCCTGGGCTGCAACTGAAATAATAGGCTAAAGCAATGACAGTTTATGGAAAGGACAAGTGTAATTATGGTAAGATCTTCTGCCTGACTGATGGGGAAGTGATATTGATGAGAGTTGTGATTTACGCATTGAACTAGTTGTTAACCAGCGTCGTGACACAGGTTATGCAGGACCGCGGTGGTTAGGTCAGGTGAACCCGGGTAACTGAAAGAAATCCAGGGCATGTTGATCTTGATTCGTAGTACAGGCCTCTGGTTGCAGCCTTGAAAAACCAGTATCTGTCGATCCCTAAAAAATTGGAATAACTTTTGAATTCTAAGGAGCTTCATTTCAGCCTCAGCGTCTCCCCAGTATAAATCTCTCAGTGGGGTATTGACAGCTTGGATTTTAGTCGATCATCTGCCCACCACTGGCTGCTGGTTTCCTACCCCGCGGGGGACGAACGTGCCCAGTGTGACTGACAGACAGCGAAGGGAAGCCAGGCCAGCAGGGAGCACACAGCCCTGGAGACACAGCCGCACAGTGCTAGCGTTGTTCCCGTTGCCCTTGGACTCTGAGACATTTATCCACCGGGTTTGACAGACGAGGACCCCCCGAAAGCCAGGAGAGAGAGCGTCTCGCTGGCTGAGGGAACTGTCACGGCTCGGGAGACTCTAAAGCATCAATGCAATGTAGCAAACGCAGTGTTAACATGGCCGCAGCCAGGAGGGAAAGGTCAGCATCCCACTGGCTGGAAGGGAAACGTCAATCACCGCCAATGCCAAATAAGGAACCACAGTTTCCCTTAATGATGTAACTGCAGGGCTATGACAAAGCTCTTTTTCTGCCAACTACCTCAGCAGCGTGTGCGCACGCGCGTGTGTGTGTGTGTGTGTGTGTCTCAGGGCGCTGGTTTTACTGCATCCAATGTGCCGTACATCGTGTTCCTGAGTGGCGTCTGACAGCAGCTCTGTGTGCTGCCAAAGAATGTGCTTCCTGGCATCGGCCCGAACCGCCGACTGCCCTACACATACACACACTTGCATGCACGCACACACACACACACACACACACACACACACACACACACACACACACACACACACACACACACACACACACACACACACACACACACAAACGCAGATCTCTTTCCTTCTATCAAACAAACACTGGCATATACCTGATGTCTTCGCCTTTTCCCCTTTATAGGTATTTGTTTGAGCGAGAGAATGGCTTGGTATGTGACACACACACACACACACACACACACACACACACACACACACACACACACACACACACATACACACACACACACACACACACACACACACACACAGAAACTCAACTGTTTTCTGTATTTCCCTTGCCTGGGTCCAGACCCTTGAATCTGCCCACTCCACTGATTTGTGTGGCATCGTGACATGGAGCAGTGGTTGAAAAAGCAATCGATCCAATCAGCGCCACAGGCCAGACTAACACAGTCGTCAAGCTGTATCGATATCGCAATCGACATTGTAGTTTGTTTTTACTTTGCTCCGCTCTTAAAGCAACACCAAAGCCCTTTTCCTCTCCGGTCCCCCTACAGGTTGGAAGCAGAATTGTCCATTACCGTTCTCATTCGAACTACAGATCCGCTACCCGATCTGGCAAACTTACCTAGTGCGGTTATAGCCGATAGAGGGCCGCAAAGCGAACGCAGAAGTGCCGTTCACCCTGTTACGAGTTGATGAACCACTGAAACGATTTTGGAAACATTATTTTAATGTAAAAAAGAATCTTTGGTGTTGCTTTAAAAACCCGGAAAACAGTATGTTGGTATGGCATCAGTGTTGACATAAAATGACATCAGACTCTGATTAATTAGAGCGATCAAAGTCACACGAGTTACCGACGCGAAGCACATTAAGGCAGCCGGTGTGAACGCAACATTAAACGGGAGGCATCGTCGGACTGAACATGGAAATGAAATTCGCCTGGCATCATGGCGGTACCAAAAGTAAGATGGGACAATATGTGGAAAATTTATTAAAGAGGGAATTAGCCCATGAATTTGAAAATACATTTTGAAAAATGTTGAGTGTTGAATGAGTTATAATTATTTATTTTTTCTGACCTTTTTGAATCTTGCCCCTGACAAATAACCCATATTACAAAAAAAGACTAAAACTTACACTAAAACTAATAAAAAAATAAATAAATAAATAAAAATAAACTAGCAAACCCGCTTTAGAAACTAATTAAAACGGGCGCCCAGATAGCTCAGTTGGTAGAGCGGGCGCCCATATATATATATAGAGGTTTACTCCTCAACGCAGAGGGCCCATGGTTTGGCTCCGAACTGTGGCCCATTCATGTCTTCATTTGTTCTGTCAAAATAAAGGCTGAAAATGTCCCCAAAAAATAATCTTTAAAAGCTAATTAAAACTAAACTGAATTTGAAAAAAACAAAATAGAAAATAAAAACTAACTAACTAACCTATAATAACCTTGCTGAGGACGTCATCTCGGGCTTTGGGAAACTCTGATCGCCATTTTTCACCATTTTATAGACCGGACAACTAATCAATTAATTTAGAAAATAATCGACAGATTAATTAACTATGACAATAATCGCTAGTTGCTGCCCTAGTCTTAAATCAAAGTCTGATAAGTCAAGTTTTGAACCAGAAAAATAAAAGCCCTTACCGAAGAAGATTTTCTTGACTAAATGTGCAAGTTAAGAATCCGGTTGAAGCAAAAGCTGAAGAATGTTTTCATTAAACTGTTGCACCACACTTTAATACTAATTGCGGTAAGTTGTCATACAGTCCCTGTCTATTTTTGGCCTCTCTACAAGGTCTGACATTTTCACAATGACACGAGTGTCGGTATGCGAGTGTTTTCATGTGTATTCTGTGGGCAGGAGTGAAAGCTGTAATGAATGAAGACATTGCTGAGTATGACGTAGCAATGCCCAGCTGAAAACCCCAAGGGTAGAGGCAGTTGATCTGCTACCACATTGACACACAGCCCAGCCAACAGCTGAGTCATAACACCACACATGAACTCTGACACTCATTAGAGTAGTTCTCTTACGGCTGCTTGGCAATGTTCAGCCTCCTCTCAGGAACAGTTCTTCGTTGCAAAAAGCTACGAAAAGTTAAAGCACTGTAATCAGTAAGCGTTCCACGTTGTATGTGCTGTATGCACCACATTAACCGCCGCTGTACGAGAACGCAGCTGGCCACGTAGGAAGGAGGTCGCGGTGGATCGGTGGGCGTTAACACACAGGACTTTCAAGCCGGAGTTTGCTTCAAAATGCGTGTTCCTTGGTAATGTCTTAATCCAAACCACTCCTAAACTTAACTAGTGGTTTTGGTGCCTAAGCCTAACTTTTGTGGCCACTTAACGCTCACAGTTTGTGGCCTAAACTTAACCCTAATGTCCGCCGAAACGACTGGCAGCTCGCAGTGCTCAGCCGAAAGCCCATCACCTTCTTAGTGTTGGCTTTTAAAACTGGTGGATTTATGAGTCCAATTTGAATTTTTTTGTTGCACGACTAAAACAACCTTTGAACGTACACGTTCCACCAAAACAAGTTCCTTCCCGAGGCTATTTTGCAGAGGCACCGTTGTTCCGTCTGGCGCTTAGCTCCGCCCAAGAAGCTTGTGATTGGTTTAAAGAAATGCCAATAAACCAGAGCATGTTTTTCTCCCATCTCAGAATGCTGTGTGGACTAGCCAGACCCTTCCTCCGCATCGCTGTGGAGATAAAGGTCTGGCAATGCAAGACTACACAGACCCTAACCCAGCAACGTGCCAGCAATTTTTCACCATTAGGTTCTAAAATGGACTTAATATATTATTTCCAATAGAAAATATCAATTGGTTTAAAAGTATTTCTATGTCTGTAACTTGTGAAAACACAATAAAAAAAATGTATGCCTTCCTAATAAACTGCACATAACAACTTGATAGCGTTCTCTGTGCTGGTCCAGACACGTTTTAGGGCCTATAAATACGACTGGGAGCCAGAAATGGTTGAGAAGTCTACAAAGTGAGGACTATTTTTTCTTTATCAGTAAGCTGATCACCTTTCAAGGGAAACCAACCTTTAAATCAAGCTTAAATGAAAACAAAAAAATTGTTTGGATTTAGCTGATCCATTTCTAAAGTAGTCGAGTACAACTCCAATAGTCCATAGTTTAATCAAGAGTCAAGCCTGTCAACTTCGTCATGATTTGGAATGAAATCCTTTTGATCCTTTCGTTGATGGTCTATATCGGGGGTGTCAAACTCATCTTCACTAAGGGCCACACTTGGAAATAAGAATCACATCAGGGGCCAGACATGTAGTCTAGACATGAGTTTATTGACATGCTTTTATGTAATCGAAGTCAAACATATTTGACTGTATTATTGCATGTCTCATATCGCTTTCTCACTTACAGTTATGGCGACATAAAGCCCTAAAAATAAATGTTCCTTATTTTTTGCAGCAACCTGTTTCACAGCCTGAATATGACAACTCTCTGCTTCTGTGGGAATTTCTGAGTCTCAAAGTCGACAAATCTGCCAAATTCTGTGTCACATAATTACAGTTTGAAAACGTCTTTTTGGTTTCTGCGCACAACTAGGCGGGCCAAAATCTATTGTGAACCTAAATTGATATGTGGGCTGGATCAAAACTTGCGAGGGGGCCGGATATGGCCCACGGGCCTTGAGTTTGACACATGTGGTCTATATGTTTCAATCCTCAAATATTTGTTTGTTTTTGCTCTATTTAACAAGGAAAGGAAGTGACATCACTGTTTTGTAATTGAGGTGCAATATGGGGGGGCGCTACAGCCCCACTGCACCTGCTAAACTGCCACCAAATCCTGTCTTTTTGAGGTTAAAAAAGTTTAAATGTTTGCAAAAGCTACGCTCTTTCACTTTCAGGCAGTACTGAATTTATGCGCTTACAGGGTACAAGAGCATAAGTACGGAAGAGGATTAGAGCCAATGCGAAAAATGTATTTGAGTTTAAAGTCAGAATTCTGAGAATAAGAGAATAAAGTCAGCATTCTGAGAATGAAGTGTGAACTCTGACTTTGAACTGCATTTAAACTCAGAATTTTTACTTCTTTCTCCGATTGCTGACTTTAAACTCAGAACTCAAATAAATTTTTTTGCATGTGGCACTAATCCTCCTCCGTACAGAAGAAATGATAGTAAGAACAACAGTTTAAATTTGTCACTCTCAAACTCTGCAGATGCAGTGCATGAAGCAGAGCTTCTCTAACCACAACAACTGAGAAAAACCCCCCTTTATAATGGCAGCGTCTTTGATGCTGCAGCTTATTAAAAAATGTAACAGCATTTTATACTATGAACTGCACGAGCTCCTCTGCAGGACAATGTTGCTAATAAGTGGAATAAACTTCCTCGGGGGGGTAAATTAGGGGGGTAATTATGCCAATTAAAATGCTAAATACCGTACCTCCGAACGGTGCGCGGTGATCGATGGGACTCTTGAGATCATTAATAGACACAGGAGAAGAGTTGTAGTGAAAACGGCTGCTTTAGCGATCTACGTGGATGCTTCCTCCGAACACGTGCGCACTTTGACCTGGAATCTGGAATCCCCCCCCCCCAGTCACACCAGCCGGACACGGGGCAGAAAAACACTCTCCGGCTGCAGAGAAGACACTTTGATCTTTAAATAACCGCCTGAAAAAAAACACAGCCAGCAGGCAGCCCAAACAACCTCGTCACCAGTACTCACGGCTGTGTTTTTTACCCAGCATGCAGTGGGAATACAAACTCCATCAGCGATGTTGTCCATGGGTTTCCCAATCTTCTCCTTTTTTTTTAAAATCTCCGCTCCTCGCTGCTTTAGACATCAGAGTAGCGCTATGATTTTGCCTTTTTCGCATCATGAATGAGAAGAGGAACATGACTCACAGACCACAAAGGGTTCTAAGTAAGCCGGTGAGGTGCTTACGTACATGTGTAAATGGTTGACTGGATGAATCATAGCGACGAGGCAGAGGGAGATATTAGATCTGAGGCCAGGCGAGGGCACACACACACACAGACACACACACACGCCCACGCACTTACACACACTCGCAACATGAACAACCACCCGCCCCCTTTGACATCATCACCCATCCAGACAAAAATCAAGAAAACATGACACAGTAACTACAATATTCAAGACCAATTCAACTAAATAGTACCAAAGTAGAAAATAAACATATGTATAAATGACAACACCATCATAAGCCCATCATACACATCTCTCCCCAGCACAAAGCTTCTTAGGAGCCCTCCAGAAAGATTAGGTACTTTCCCCATTTCCTAGTGTAGACATCCCATCTGACAAACTGCGTATATGACATTTTTTTTTCAAAACGCAGCCACCCTAGCCATCTTACAAGCCCACTCCTGGATAGACGGCACCCCCTTCGTTCTTCCATCCTCTTAAAATAATCTGTCTGGCTGTCATTAAACTAGTCTGGACCCAGCTTCTTATGCACCTAGGATGGACCAATCTAACCAGAACAAATCATCTTGGGCTGAATGGAACCTGCAGGTCCCTGCAATCGGAAACATAGGTTATCATGTATCCCCGGTCCAAAAATCCTGGACCTTATCACAGGACCATAGGACATGAAGTAATTGGCTGTCCTATTGGCTGTCTTACAATTGTAACAATTCGGTGTGTACGTACACACACATACACACACACATACACACACAAACATTTAAAGATAAACAGGTAGATGGAGAAGCAGAGGAGAAAATGTAATTACCTGCACTGTTCGGGCTGATTGCAGTCACTTCAAACTCCACCACTGACTAAAAAACAAAGCCTGAATTATGCAGTGAGATCAAGTTTGTGATTATAAAGAAAGATCAGTCAACCTCATCAACACTATTTGAACTTGAGGTGGAGGAAAGTCCCAAACGCAGTCATAGTTTCTTCTCCGAATCACAAGTGAGAGCATCCACCAAAAACCACGCTACGAGAAATGCAAGCAGTCCTACTCTAGCGTCCCATCTGATCTGGCTCACACAGCTTTTGGGCCCAGGTGAACCAATAAGAGGCAGGCAGGGCGGAGCCTCAGCGAGCTGTTAATCATATTACCCAAGTTGTTGTTCCTGCAGGAACATGGTGCAATCTGGTATCATTACAGCGGGCAGCAAAACAGGCAGGCTACAGAGCAGCTCAGAGGTGAAACAACAAGCACTGCTGTGACAACTGACACTACATTTGGGTCTCAAGTGGCTCAAGCTCGAAGAAAAAAGGCAAGGGATGTCCAATGGCAAGGAAGATGGACATGAACCATGTGGTGTGTTTGTATTTTCTGCCCCCCCCACACCCCCCCAACACACACTTACAGGAAGCTGACACAGACAGTGGAGAGATGACAGGAAACGAGGAGAGAGAGAAATAGGGAACGGCACGAAACAAAGGTCCCTGGCCAGACTCGAACAAGGGACAATGCAGTTCATGGTTGGCGCCTTAACCCCTTGGTCACCACGAGACTAACAGCGCCATGTACTCCTGAACACAACCTGACACAGATACAAGGTTTACACTTGTGTAGTCTGGGACGCATTTGACCATGTATCTCTTGTAGTGTATGCGTCCTGATGCGCCCCTGACAAGGACGTAACAGGAAATGCGTTGTCACCAACGCTCTACAACTTGCCCATTTCGCGATGATGTTACGCCAAGGTCTAGGAGTGTCGGAGCGCAACATAAAAAAAATAGGAAACTGGAGAGTAGAAATTCAAATAAAGTAATTTATACGTTGACATGACGCAATGTAATTTCACAAACACAACCAGGGCCCGCCAACCCGCCAAACGTGGGTAGATTTCGGCAGTGGCGGGTAATACAGTCACTCTCACTAGCCACTTTGGCGGGTGGCATGCCTTTATATTGTAACACTGGCGTCTGGAGTAGCCACTGTGCCACTGTGCCGCTGCCCGACACAGGGACACAGCTGTGACCCAGTGTGCAGCGGCAGCCCACGGCCGGAGTACGGTGGCCAGTACGGCACATCAGACCAGCAAGCCGCGGCGATTCCTTTAAATATCCCACAGTGCTCCGTTCAGCGTGACATGGTAAGCCGAGGCAACAGATGCGTCTGTACCGGTCATATACTGTATAAGGTATAGGTTTGTAGAAGAAGTACAGCGAGAGCGTGCAGCAGGACAATTTAGCAGGACATCTGGTCTGTGCGCTCAGCTTCCCGTGACCGAGGCCACGTGCCGGCTGCTGAGTGACACGCGAGGGCACTCCAAATCACTTTCAACTAATCTTCTACACCCCTGCACCACCTAGCTTATAAGAAGCTACTCTTTTTATTTCTGTATTTTATTCTGGTGCATGTTTAATACAAAAAAAGGAGCTTTACACAGAGCTATATTTATCAGAGCTGAATATTTGATGACTGCATATTTATATATAGTCTTGATTTAGGCGTTTTCAGTGCTCATTTAAAAGGGTTGTTAAACTGGTTGTTCAAGTTAATTGTAGCACACCATAGTAAACTTTATTGAAATAAAACCAAATAAAACTTAAGTTTTCTCTCAAAATTGCGGCTAGTGAAAATGCTGAGTGGCTAGTAGCTTTGGAAAACCACTAGCCACACGGGTTGGTGAGTAAAAAAGTTAACGTCAAGCCCTGAACACAACCAAACACAACCAATCTTATCTTAATAGTTATCTATCGGAAGCTTACCTTCAGGTTGAATCAAGGCTAAAATAATAAAACTAAATATATACAGAAGGTAGGGTAAGGTTAGCAAATAACTTAAGCAGCCGCTAAGCTAATAGGCAAACACAGAAGTCAAACAAAGAAACACATAGCCCTCTAGCCACAGCTATAAAACACTAACCACCAAATTCACTACGGAATGTAACTCAACACAGTAATCACAAAGTCCAAATGGTTCACTTGAGGTCAAGGGAATTATTCATTCATTAAGCTTTTGACGGTGTAATCAATTGTTCCACTTTACTTGAGCTCATGGGAAATAGTCATAACACAATTATATATTCAAATTTGTATATTAGGATAAACCCCTTGAGATGTAGCATCTCGTTTTCGAGGGGGTCCCAATTATAACTCATTGTCTCATGACAGCCAATCTAAAACCAAACCACTTATGGCATTTTATTGTAATGTTAACACATAAAGCTAAAGAGTTTCTGTAAGTTTGATAATTAGGCCTGCTGTGACATATTTAAGTTGTCTAGGTTAATGTCAAGTTGTTATAACACAATAACATAATCAAACAATGCCAACTTTGCATTAAAAGTGTCATAATTTACAGAATGACACTTAATGACAACAGTCATAAACATTCATAAAGACTCCTTGATGTTTCATCACAGGTGTCATGTCATGGTTATGACAGTGTCATGTCAGTCTTATGCACACCCCTTTAGATACTTTTAGTACTGCCAATCATTTTCCATGTGCCAGTTTCTCTGCGAGCATAATCCAGCCATAGAGAAACTAGCTGCAAATACCTGATCCATCCCAGTGAACAACTCACCCCCACTATTTTTGTGAAAGTAACAATGTCTGGCAATGTTCTCTCTGACATCAAAGGTTAGAGAGCTGGCTAACAAATAAAAATAGCATCAGTGAGCTGTGTCGGTAAAATTAAACCAAGACAAACAATCAAACAATGTGGACAGCATAAAGGGAAGAACTTGGTGGTTTGTTGCATTCAAAGTTACTGTCGAGTTTGTGGTTAGAATTTTATAGCTTCTTGAACGCAGCAGGAGGGGTGTTAATGATGGTTCTCGCTTAAACCTGTTTTTTAGACTGATGCCGAGAGTTGAAAATGTTTTATTACAACACATCAGCTGTGCAGTCGCTGTCATCTTTAAATGAAATACTAACTGCTGCCAACTGCAAATGAAGACAACAGTACCTGGCAAATAGCCAATGAAATTGCAGCAGGGGCAACTGACAATTGGCCCCACTTGGCATCAGATTTGGGCGATCTGCCTTCATTGCGTTGTTGTTATGCCACACTCGGGACATTGCAAGTTCAGGGCTATCCCCTGATAGTAGCCTCTCAAGCCAAGGGCAATTAAAACCCAATTTTAAAACTATTCTATCAGCCACTGAGCTTAAATCATAGTATACAGGATTTTATTTTCTGTCACGGGGGTTCTTATCTACCATCTTGATCAGTATGCTCAAAAGAACGACAACGGATGCAGCCTGGCAGGCTGCAAATTAAAAAAAAAAGATCAGCAGTAAAGTGAAGTAGTAGGCTACAATTCATACTTTATGGGCAAAATATGCAAAACCACTAATATGTTCCTTTAAAGTACAGACCCTGAACTTAGCATTTGCATGTAATGAACCTATACACACACTCAAAAGCACACACGCACAGTAGGTTTTTCAAATTACAGGGACTAAAAGTGTGAGAATGCCCCTTAAAGTTCATAAAATGCCACTTAAATAAAAAAATTTAAAAAATGATGGTGCAAAACCTCAGCCATGAGGAGTAGGGGGTTCCTTTTAACGCTTAAATTACTAAGAGAGTTGAATAACTAGACCAACAGTCATTTAAATTGGTGGAAATGAATAAATTAGTGTTAGAGAGCTGCTTGGTTGCTGTCCATTTGTCTGTTATGAACGTTGTCGTTACTACAGCATTGCATTGTGGGATATTTATGCCGGCGAAGGGACAAAAATAATTCATGCAACTAGTTCACTCGTTGTTTTAAGTTGCATTAGTGAAGTGAAGTAGTACAATTCATAGTTTATGGGCAAAATATGCAAAACCACAAAAAGGGTCCTTTAAAGTACTGACCCTGCACAGTAGGTTTTTCAAATTACAGGGACTAAAAGTGTGAGAATGCCCCTATTTACGTTTTATTCTAGGGTGGTGTCAAAGTCCATGCCGGCCGGACATTTCGAGCGAGAACCCCGCGCGTACAGCCTGAAGCAGCAGGCGACGTTGGCACCATGTAGGCTGCATCAACGGTCGCCAAAGGGTGTGCTCAGCACCTTAACCGAACGACACCTCGAGCTCAAAACCACATCGTAACCGACCTAACAGTTCACATCAACGCAGGGGTCATATCTTGATCGCTTTATGACTCGTAGAAGGTCTGGTTCGTCTGATCACGCCAGCAGGATGTGAGATGTAGAAAGAAAGAAAAAAAAGAGCTAAGCTGAAAGGAAATGGTCTGAGGTTTCTCAGTTGTGTGTTCTTGACGCACATCTCCAACTGGACTCCATTTTTTTTCCTTTGTCCTGATCAGCTTACTGTGTCCCCTTGTTAGCCAAAAACCTTGTTTTTAATAAATCACAAGGCCCTTCTCTCCCTGATTCCTGTCCCCTCTCCTTACTAGACTATACAGGTAGCACACAGGTATTTGTGGCGGGGGAGGGAGGGGAAGGGGGTGGGCTTTAATTTGTTGTTTTATCCGTTGTTATTATCATATGCGCAAGTCCATTATAACTCGCAGCAGGCTGGAGCTTTTCTTTTGTCAGCGAACGCATTGAGGTGATTTGTTTGGAGGTTTGGTAGGGTGTTAATTTAATGATGTTTACTCCCTGGGGGGGAGAGAGTGAGAGAGAGAGAGAGAGAGAGAGAGAGAGAGAGTATGGACAGAAGTGGAGAAGTGACACAAAACCTTTCTTCGATCATGAAGCCTAATAATAATCCATTCTCCAATTAACCCTTGCCTTGTCTTTCCTTCGACCGTGAACTTGTTGTCCATCCAGGTCAAAAGTGAAATTACATTTTTGGTGATTTCTTTCAGCATTTTAGGCTCTTTTTTAATGCTTTTTTGACACTTTTTTAAAAATTTGTTTTTTAATTCATGGTCAATAAATCTAATTTATATGACATTATACCTAATATATTATATATATATATATATATATATATATATATATATATATATATATATATATATATATATATATATATATATATATATATTTATATATATTATACCATATGTTGAGTGGGTCACAGACTGGTTTATGTCAAAGTTTAGTTTGTTTTAAAATCGCTTAAACATCTTTTTTTCAAATGTTATAAAAATTGAATAAAACACCCAAAATTCAATGAAAGTAATTATTCATTTAACCGGCAAAGAACATCCATGCATCTATGTTATATTTGGGCATTTTGGTTCAAAGAAACCCATATTTCTGATGTTAAAGTGGTGATAGAATGCAATTTTTTGTGATTCTTTTCAACATTTTGGGCTCTTTTTTTATGCTTTTGACACTTTAACATTTGTTTTTAAATTCATGGTCAATAAACCTAATTTATATGACATTATACCTACTTTTTGAGTTAAAAAGGCAGAGCTTCTGAATTATTTTGAGATTTTAAGATCAGAGGTTTATGTCAAAGTTTAGTCAGGACACAGTTTTAAAATCGTTTAAACATGTTTTTTCAAATGTTATAAAAATTGAATAAAACACCCAAAATTCAATGAAAGTAATCATTCATTTAACCGGCAAAGAACATCCATGCATCTATGTTATATTTTGGCATTTTGGTTCAAAGAATCCCATACTTCTGATGTTAAAGTGGTGATAGAATGCAAACCCGATTTGACCTTGTCATAGTAGAAAAACGACAGTTTAGTGGGTAACTAAGACATACATAGAACCTCAAAGTCCCATTGACACCGTTTTCCTCTGCAAATCTCACAATTTGAAACTGCCTCTGAAAACGGGCAAATCTCAACGAGCCACCGAGTTGACATCAACTCCTCAACGCCTACATTATTCGGCTCTAGTCTCTAGTCTTTACATTTACATAGCACCACTGACGTGAGGTCAGCATAGTCTTCTGAATCTAAGTCACGCAGATCTCAGAAATGTTATACATTGTTCGTCTGCTATTTAATTACTAAATTCACTTCTGAGACTTTTTTATGCGAGAAATCAACTATGAAGGTTAAATGTACTTACGAAAATGGATGGCTAATTTTAAATTTTGTGTGACTGTGTGTCGGAGTTCAGCAGAAGCTCAGCAGGCTAACGTGACAGTGGCAGGTGCTGCCTCGCCACCCGGCGTGTCCTCCTCCACAGACCCTGGCCTGCTGTGAAACAATCAGCGCGCAGCTCATCTAAATATTCATGAGCATACCATATTTGGAAGAAAAGCCCTCGTTCCAAAAAGGGCCAAAACACAGGGATGCATAAGGGCCAATAAAATAGCAACCAGGCCATTTTCAGCACCAACCAATGTTACATACCCCATTAGGAGACCTTAAGGAACAGTGTGAAATACCCTACATAATCATCAGGACAACACAAGGGTTAAAATCCACCTTTGTTTTCAGCGGTCTGATATCGATTAATAAAACCCTGAAATCAATCTTTTAATACATGCCTTTTCACCATGGATGTGGTGAATTGACCCATTTTTTAACCTGCATTATAAAATGTATCTGAGGGTTGCTTCTTGCTACAATTTACAGCATACATTCTGGGTTTGTGTGTGTGTGTGTGTGTGCACATTGCTTCAACAATGATGTGAACTGAAACTTGTCAATCCATTCTGAATGCACTGACGTGACCAAAATTAACAATCTCATATCTCGCTGAGTAAAATAAAGCCACACTGTCCTAGTGTTCTTCGGTGAAAGAGGACACATTAATGATAAAAAACTGCCCTATTGATGACACATCAAGAAAGAGAAAGAAACCGAGTTGATAACGAGATAACGAAGGCTCATTATTTACGTGTCATGCTCTGGTTTCTGTGCAGCAGCGAGCCAGATGTCGGCTCCGCCGGTGTGGTTTAACCAGTAATTACCGGCGGGATGAGGTGAGCGCCAGCTCGGTCAACCGTTGGAAATGTTCTTACAGTGGGTTTCAGACTGCGATGAGAGACACTTTCATATCAAAACATGCAGTATCCAAACAAAGACCAGTTGTTCTGTCGAGACTCCTTTCCAGCAGTGGAAGAAGAAAAGAGCTAATGCCACACAAGTACAAGAATCCTGCATTGCAAAAATGATACTTAACCTGGTTAGACTTTACTTGAAGGTATCTACATAAGAGTGACATGACACTGTCATGAACATGTCATAAACATTATAAACAAGTCATAAACGTTCATGACATAACGCTTCTTTTAGTAAGTGTCATTCGGTTTTTTGTCATGACAAGTTATGGTTAGAGTTAGTTACAGTTAGGGTTAGGGTTCATGTGTTCATGACAGTGGCATGTCACTCTCATGTAGATACTTTCAAGTAAAGTGTTACCCTTAACCCTTATATTGTGTTAAAGGAACACGCCGAATTATTGGGACTTTGTCTTATTCCCCGTATCCCCCAGAGTTAGATAAGTCCATACATCCCCTTCTCATCTCCGTGCGTGTCGTAACTCTGTCTGACGCACCCACCGCTAGCCTAGCTTAGCACAGATCCTGGAGGTAACCGGCTCCATCTAGCCTAGCTTAGCCCAGATCCTGGAGGTAACCGTCTCCATCTAGCCTAGCTTAGCCCAGATCCTGGAGGTAACCGGCTCCATCTAGCCTAGCTTAGCCCAGATCCTGGAGGTAACCGGCTCCATCTAGCCTAGCTTAGCCCAGATCCTGGAGGTAACCGGCTCCATCTAGCCTAATTTAGCCCAGATCCTGGAGGTAACCGGCTCAATCTAGCCTAGATTAGCCCAGGTTCTGGAGGTAACCGGCTCCATCTAGCCTAATTTAGCACAGATCCTGGAGGTAACCGGCTCCATTTAGCCTAGCTTAGCACAGATCCTGGAGGTAACCGGCTCCATCTAGCCTAGCTTAACACAGATCCTGGAGGTAACCGGCTCCATCTAGCTTACTGCTCCCAATAAGTGACAAAATAACGCTACCATGTTCCTATTTACATGTTGGGATTTGTATAGTCTAGGGGTCGGCAACCTTAGGCACGCGTGCCACCATGGGCACACGGGACCTTAACCAATGGCACGCTGGCAATATGTGTGCAAGAGAGTTATTGATGTGAACCCTAACCCTCATCCGCATGCCAAATTACAACGTTCACAGTTGCGCGACCTGTTATTTACGGTAGTTTGATTGACTCGTATCTCTGACTGGGAACAACACAAAGAGGATTACCAACGGCCGCAGGGGCAGATGAACTAACGTTAGTCTCGTTACTGTAAGGAGGCTACTTAAAACCTAAATGTTAAAAGTCACCTGTGTAGACCGGCATAAACATGTAGAAAGCGATATTTCAATCTGCTCTGTCTGCTCAGTCCACTCTTGTCCCCTGGCTGTTTTATGCAAACACAGCTCTACTCTAAATAGTGAATTTTTACAAACAAGCTAAAACAAAAGCTGTCGGTTTGTAGTCTGTTTATCTTAGTTTGCCATGAATCTTGAAATTTGGACAAATTCTTATAAACTTAAGCTGGCTGAAGAAACCATCCTATAAGGACGCATCATAAGACCAAAACAAATACATGTGGCTACTTAGTATGCATGTGAATGACGCAATGGTTATGTTTGTGTTCTTCATTCTTGATAATGATGCTGGTTGTGTTATTATTATTTTTGCCACAGCATTGTTTCATTGAAAATGATTCCTACAGGACCTGCTTATCAGTCCATTCATCATTAAAGCTGGGCTTTTCCACTCAACTTTTCGCTTCAGGCTCTTTGACAGTGATATTTTTGTCAGCCCATTTTCCACAAATCAGGACGCTGCATACTAAAACCATGTTTCCATAATCATAATAATAATATACAATAATAATAATTACAAGGTCCTGATTATGAGAAATAAATGTTATCAAATGTTGCTATTGAATAAAATTACGGATTCCCTGGATATTACATTTTGATGTGATGTCATAATTAAACTTAATGTTGACATGGCACACTAATAAACAAGAAAGTTTGAAAAGGGCACTTCATATAAAAAAGGTTGCCGACCCCTGGTATAGTCCCAGCGTGTACAAATAACAAGGTCACATACTGGGAACTACATTCTCAGAAAGGCGAAGCACTGCTACTTCTGCTACTTGGGCGGAGTGATATAACCGCAGCACCTGAGAAGCCCCGAGCAGAGAGTAGCAGTGCTTCGCCTTTCTGAGAACTTCACATTTTTTGTAAATTCTTTAAAAAGTCTCTAAAAAAAAAAAAAGTAATGTATTAGTTTGCAAATATAAAGAGCGCTAGGCTATATTTTAAGATATAAAAAAGGTCCATGGGGCCAAAAACATTTAAACCAGTGTTTATATGCAAATGAGTACATAATAATGAGGTTAAAAACTTTATTGGATGATAATAATTGTTTTTTCAAGTATTTTGGGCTGAGTTAGAATAGAATAGAATGCCTTTTATTGTCACTAAAGCAACTCCTTTTCCAGTGCCAACACGCACGTAAAATAAATATAACAACATGGAATAAAATAAGTAGTGCAAAAAAAGGGGGGTAAGGTGCACAGTTCTGAGATGCTATATACATATATATATATATAAAAAAAATGGTTTTATATACAGTGTGATATGCAAGTGTGGGTTATTGCACATTATTTGAATATTTCCCAATCTTGGTGATCATATTCAATGAGTAATAGATATTGGACAATGAGAGTAATGATATTGCACAGTATACAGATATTGCACAGTAGTGGAATTGCACAGTATTATCAATAGTATCAATAGTATTAAATATTAAATATTAAATATCACGTTAAATCACGGGTCAAATTTGACCCGCTAACACAGAAGATGTCTGCAGCTTTCTAACACATTACAAGGGTTAGGTAAAAGTATGTGAGTATCATCAGGAAAATGTACTTAAAGTATTAAAAGTAAAAGTACTCAATGCAGAAAAATCCTCACATTTTAGAAACTGGAAACGATCCAAACTGTTCTGTCAATCAACTCATCATCTCAGCTGGACTTGTTGGCCGTTACCTTGTTGGGTAGTTCAATTTATAATAAAACAGATTTTATAAACTCCATGTGTTTTGTGTGCAAAAATCTTACATTTCTAAAGTAACTGAAGCTGTCAGATGAATGTAGTGGAGTAAAAAAGTACATTATTTCTCTCTGAAATGTAGCGAGTAGAGCGTAGAGAGTGGCATGAAAAGAAAAGACTCAAGTAAAGTACAAGTCACAAATTTGTACTTAAGTACAGTACTTGAGTGAATGTACTTAGTTACATTCCACCGCTGCTTACAGAGAAACCAGCCTTGTGCATTCTAAAAGCAAGGCGTTTCTTTGCATTTCTTCCAAGAACAATTTGGAGATCAATTTGGAAAGTATGTCCTTGCATTTACAGCAACAAGTTCAAATGTGATGAGATATTTCCAACACTGAAAACGTTGTGCATGATTACATTTAAACATCAGCTGCCAGTACATTTCCTGACATAGTTGCAGGGAAAAAAAAAAAAAATCCCAGATCTCTGACAGCCCGTGAAGAATTCTCACAAACGGTTTATGTGCCGAGGGCTTCCTCGGAATCCCTAAAGTTTCCTTTTAATCAAATACGTGGGGGTTTCTCCAGGAATTCACTTGGACTCCTAACATGGAAGGCCTTGCCCAGATTGGTCACGGCAGTGCGACTCCCCTTTTTTATGTGTGTGCTGAGGAAAAGACACACACACACACACCGGAGGCATCCTGGCCACACATGAGTCGCTGTTGTTCATATAGAAACTGATTATTCATAAGCAGAAAATTGTGTGTTCCCGTCAAATGAATAAGCCTCTTAAAATGGTCACCGCATGCTAATTGTAAAACCGAAAGAAAAACTATGAAGACTTCAAGAAAGGGAAAACAGAGCAAGATGGGGGTAGGCAGACTATATATGGCAGGTCCCGGTAACAAAGGGAAAGAGAGTATAGCACTTTTCACATGCGCCTTGTGAGTGTTTGCATGAAATAACTCGGGGGACTCTAACCAGGTCAGGACAAACAGTGAAAAGAACTCCCACACAAGTACGTCAACATACACGAAGCCTTCCGCTTGGACTAATGCACAGAAACGGTTGCCTTGACGCTCCTGATATTTCACTCAGCTTTATGACTCAGTCGCAGGCTCACTCCACAATATATATATACACTGTATATATTTATACTGTGTTTTAGGGATTTGAGACAAGATGTGCAGTCAATAAAAGCGTGCTGTTGTTGGGTGACCTGTGAAAATGTATTTGGTCACAGCTTTTATTGACTCACTTATTGGTCGTGACGTGAAGAACTAAGTGGACAAAAATTGTTCCATGTGCAGATTCTGACCTTTTTGAAACATTATATTTGAAGTCCTTAACACTTTGCGAACTCTTGGGTCACACAACGTTAAAAATAGTTAAGCTTATAAATACATTTTGTTTCAAAACTAGTGCTGTCAGTTAAACGCGTTATTAACGGCGTTAACGCAAACCCATTTTAACGGCGTCAATTTTTTTATTGCGAGATTAATGTTCTTTTTGGCCCAGCATTGGCCTAACTTTGTAGTTTTTTTCACATGCTGTTGCAACAACAAGACCGGAAACAAAACAACAGGCACGCCGCACACACTTGTTTGGGCTCGCGAGCCGGCCAAAGAGTAGCAGGATAACGTTATGTATTGAGTGGAAGGCGAGCGTGAGACGCCGAAATGGATGGCAATAAGATTCTGAATGGAAAGTTTACTTTTAAAAAGTTGCCAAATGGTTCCATTGACAAGACCAAAGTGATCTGTGTGTTTTGTCGTTGTGAACTGAGCTATCATCGCAGCACGTCCAGTCTGAAATACCACTTGATGGCCGAGCACACAGCTGATGGCCGAGCACACAGCTGATGGCCGAGCAAACAGCTGATGGCCAAGCAAACAGCTGATGCCAATTCTCCGCCCCCTCGTCACAGCCAGGCGACAAAAGCCCAAAGCAAGCCAATCCACTTTTCCATGTTGATAAGAGCATTAAAATGAGAAAAAAAAAAATAATGGGACAAAACGAAATCAAGGGACATTTAGAATAGATAAAAATGTGCGATTAATTGCAAGTTAACTATGACATTAATGCGATTAATTGCGATTAAAATTTTTAAATCGTTTGACAGCACTAACCAAAACTGACATGTGCAATGCAACCTTCTCATTTATTTGGCAGGCATGGCTGCAGAGCACAGACGGTATTTTATAAGGATGATTTCGTTCTTTTGTTGTTTCTTTGTATTTTGTTTTGTTGTGCATGATCAAAAACAATAAAATCTCTCTTTCACAAATCGCACCCCGTTGCAACTGATTCAAACATCATCATCCCGCCCCCCCTCCACGATGCCCTGGACCTGGAACCATCCAGCCAGGCTGCGTCTTCACAGAAATTCTCCCAAATGAGAAATTGACATACAATCTGAGGCTTCACGGATCATATGGACAAAAAACAATTACCAATAGACTTGAAAATCAACGGAGCAAGGGGGTACATCAGTCAAGTTTCTGTTTTCTCATTCTTCCGTCGTGCCTCGGTTGAGTGTTTTCATATCAGTGCCGCATTACGTTACGCTCTACTTCCTGTCAATCACCTGACACCCACAGATAGAAATGAAAAGTCTTCTCCGGGGTTATAGTGTAGGCTAAATCATTTCAGATATTCATAATCTTTGGACTAAGATTAATTATTGCTTCAAGGTACATTTTAAAGTTCAACAGCAATTAAATTGCTTTTTACGTCACATGTGTAATGTGAAAGGTGTTGCTGGAACCCACAGAGAGTTATCAGCGACTGCAGTTGCCCTCAGCTCAAAGCAGCATTTTAGTGTCTTTCAAGCTCATTGTTTGGGTTTTACAGCCTGCACCTTTACTGTTTTGTCACCAGCTGATAACCTCTTTAACTCACCGTAACTCACCGACGACCGGGGCCACACGGAATCTGCAGCCGCTGAATTGCCCAGAATGTTCTGCAGAATTAAACAAATAAAAACAAAAGTCAGTGGTTGCGTCTGAAATCGCATACTCTGCACTACATACCCGCTATGCACACTATCGTTCAACATACTTTTGTGTAAATGTGTAAATAAATAAACAGATGTGTGTATCTTTTCGGAAGCTGGGATTTTCAAACGTCATCCTGAGAGCCTACCTGCCGTTGAAGACGTGTAGCCATGGTAACCCCTGACGACCTCTGCTCTAGCGGCATCGCCGCTTAAATTACTGAGAGAGGTGAAGAACTAGACCAACGGTTGTTTAAAATGGTAAAAATTAATAAATCAGAGTGTTACCTACGTTACAGAGCTGCTCGTTTGCTGTCCGTTTGTCTGTTATGAACGTTGTCATTACTACCGCATTGCATTGTGGGATATTTATGCCGGCGAAGTGTCCAGTATTGCATATCGTAATTTTTTAACCGGAAATAGTATGCAACTGGCGTACTATTGGTTTTGTACTAAGGTCTCGGACGTACTAAAAAATCTCATACAGCCTACTGTTTAAAGCCTACTAAATAGCATGTTGGTATGGAATTTCGGACGCAGCCAGAATGTTAACACAACTCTACCCCAAACAAAAAAAACAGCCTCCTAAATTTTGCAGATTTTCATTCTGGATTACGGCTGAAAAATGTGCAGATTCTGTTCGGTTCTGTTTTAGCAGCTAAACAGCCAGATATTTCCCTCAGTAGTTGGTGGAGACCAAAAACAGAGTTAAAATACAGTGGCTATTACAGTTACATTCATGAGGTGGACACAAACTATACACTATTATAATTGCAAGTTGCCAGTTTAGTTTTTATAAAAACATGGTAATTAGTTGTAAAGCCTTAGCATAGTAGTTGTTATAAAAACTTGGGAATTAGTTGGAGGGACAAATTATTTTTGTACCCTCAACTATTATTGTTATGTTGGCAGCACAATCCAGAAAGAGTTGTTAAAACTCAAAATAATTCATGCAACTAGTTCACTCATTATTTTAAGTTGATACAACTAAGCCCTTTTTACAGTGTATGAATAAAGGCTTCACGCCACCCTACACGTTATTCTAGGCAACTTTTAAACAATATACTGTATGTAATAGGGGTCTCAGGGGTGGACTGGGACAAAAGGGGTCCTTGGCTTGAAAATACGTTGAAGACCTCTGTTCTAGTGTTAAGTGTTTCTAGTGTTTTTGGTGTTTTGGATTCAGCCGTATGTTTATTAAAGCTCACTTTTTGTTCTGCCAACCCGCCGGTCTGATCTCTTTCTTTTGGGTGCTCCTTTTGAACTCTCAAAACCGTGCAGCTTTAAATAAAAGCCTGAGACTTTTTTGTGTTTTTTTAAAGCAGTTTCAATTGCCACTTTGTTCTTGACAGAGCGCAGTCAGCTCATATGAAGAGCTGCATGTGCCATGTACATTTCACTGTCACTTAGCATGCGTACAGTGTCTGTGGACAGAGGGGTCGAGGACGGAGCAAGACTCATAAAGCTCAAGGACAGTGAATGCAACACGTGTAAAATAGAAAGGAACGCTGTTATAAACTCTGCATTCTTTCATCTCTCTCTTTCTCTCTCTCCCTCTCCCTCTCCCTCTCTCTCTCTCTTTCTCGTTTACATTTCACACAGAAGAAAACAGACAGAGAGACAATAAAACCTAGTTTATTAGGAAATGCGTTTCACCGGCGCCTGAAACCCCCCCCCACCCCCCATACAGTTGCTATGGAAACATGCCATAAGAGGCGGTGCTTTTGCCTCTCTGAGGGGACTGAGTTACCAGGAAAAACCTGTTGCTCCACGCCAATCAGAGGCTGCCAGGAGGACTGAAGGCCAATCCAGAGAGCCAATCGTGTGGCAAGATCAGGAAGACAGAGATTAGCACGTCACAACTTTTGCTTTCCATGTGACTAGTAACTTCTAGGTATGTGTGGATATGCTAATTTCAGTCATTTTCAGTCATTGTTTTTCGTGACTTTCTACCCCCCCCCCTCGCCATCATGACTCAGTGTCATCATGACTCAGGTTAAATGGTCCTGGCAGCATAACCGCTCACACACAGGTCACAGCCACCTCTAACTCTCCGCAAAGAGGAAGTGATACAAAAATAAATAGCAGATTTCACACCAGTAAAAAAAAACATTACACATTAATTGCTGCATGTTTGAACTTTTTGCAAAAACTCCAAAAGTCAGTATCAGTAATTGATCCTGAGCTAAATTCTGAGAAGCCATGCTGTTGTTGAATGATACTGAACATTTCCAATAACAAAATAGGTTGTTTGTCAGTGCCTATACCAGAACAACCTATTGGGCAATTCCAAAAGCTAGTCATGGTTAAAGTTTAAGTTTGAGCAACTAATGCCGACCTTACCCCAAGCTATTTTTCAAGTGATTCCATTGTCGCAGACTACTTTCCAATGTCTGAATGAAATCCTGAGAGTCTTGCTAGAGTCAGGGCGTTCCCATGGTCTCAATCGTTTGGTGTATCGTTTGTCCCATCTTGACGTTCCGACAAAACATGTCTGATATTATTCGTAAGTTTTAAGTCTTGGTAGTGAAGTTAAATCACATGAACATTGTCAACAACCAATGGGTGCACTCCCTCCAGCACCAAACAGGAAGCAGCAAACGGCTAGAACCAGTGTTGTTTATTGCTGCTATGGTGCCGTGCTAAGCTAAACGCTTAGAGGAAAAGTTGCTGATTTTGACCCTTCCAAAGGAGTCATCCAACGGTACATTTACCAACGGATAAACACAGACCTCCGGGTATTGGAGACATTCATCTCCATGTATTGCAAAACAGAAAATCAGCAAACTGTCCTTTAAAGGAGCACGCCAACTTATTGGGAGTTTAGCATATTCACCGTGTCCCCCAGAGTTAGACAAGTCCAGACTCTTCTCGTGTCCGTGCGTGTTGTAACGCTGTCTGACAGCTCCACCGGTAGCTTAGCCTAGCACAGAACATGCAGGTGAATGGTTCCGTCTAGCCTACTGCTCCCAATAAGTGACAAAATAACACCAACATGTTCATATTTACATGTTGTGATTTGTAGAGTCACAGCGTGTACAAAAAACAACGTAACATGAGACACAGCCGTCTTCTAACCGTAAACAAATGGGGAACTATATTCTCAGACAGGCTTGCTGCAAAGCAAATCATTCTGCCCAAGAACTATAGTCTTCCGCCTGAGAATATAGTTCCCGGTTTGTTTAGGGTTAGAAGATGGCTGTGTCTCATGTTACATTGTTTTTTGTACACGCTGTAATTCTACAAATCACAACATGTAAATATGAGCATGTTGGCGTTATTTTGTCACTTATTGGGAGCAGTAGGATTACTGGAACCATTCACCTGCAGGTTCTGTGCTGACCTGCTGCCGCTGGAGCCGTCAGACAGCCTTACAGCACGCACGGAGATGAGAAGGGTGTGTATCGACTTGTCTAACTCTGGGGGTTACAGTGAATAAGCTAAAGTCCCAATAAGTCGGTGTGTTCCTTTAATAATTCAATTAAAGTGCCTAAAACCTGCATTCCATCTGATTTCCAGCAGGGGGCGAGTCCACTGGCTCCAAAAAGAAGTCTGTTTCTATCATAAACTGTTAATATTAATGGATAAAGCATCCAGTTCGGCGAAAGTACTGCAAATGTGGAAGTGCCTTAAACCTGCATTCTATCTGAATTCCAGCAGGGGGCGACACGTGCGGTTGCAAAAGGAGACTGTAGAAGTCTATGAGAAAGTGACCCACTTCTCACTTGATTTATTAGCTCAGTAAACATTTTCATAATGAGTTTATGGTCTCAATCGCTAGTTTTAAGTCTTCTGCAACACAGAATGATGTTCATTTTTTGAATAATGGTCTCGTTGATTTTAAAATCGACGATAAAGCAGGCAGTGTTTTAGGGCGT
The DNA here is from genome assembly GCA_025617405.1 of Perca schrenkii. Taxonomy (NCBI): domain Eukaryota; kingdom Metazoa; phylum Chordata; class Actinopteri; order Perciformes; family Percidae; genus Perca; species Perca schrenkii. Next base: position 4,011,706 of record CM046809.1, on the reverse strand, counting down.
GCCTATGATGTGATTGACAGTTTGCGTCTTATATGTAATATAACTATGGGACAAACAAAGATATACTTAAAACCTAGCGAAGCTAAATCTTACCTTGAATTATGTAGGCTAGCTTTCAGCAGCAGTTGCATCCAGATTGCCAGTGAAAGTGTGTAATGTAGAGTGTAAGCAGCGTTGCCAACTCTCAGCTAATGTCACAGTCAGATACCGCCCAACAGTCTATGGCTCATTGTCACATCCACAACCAGGATGGCCGCGCCCGTAACGGCAAACTCCACGACTCATAGCAGATCTCCAAAAACCAATGGGTGACATCACACATGCTCTGTCCATTAATATTTACAGTCAATGGTTTCTATAGAAGTCTATGGGAAAAAGAGCCTACCTGTCACCTGATTTATTACCTCAGGAAACATTTCAATAACGAGTTTATGGTCTCAATCGCTAGTTTCAAGTCTTCTTCAATACAGCACAATGTTTAATTTCTAAATTATGGCCCCATTTATTTTAAAATAGAAGATAAAGCAGGGGAAACTTTAGGGGCGTGGCTACACACCGATCTGTCAATCAGGACAGAGGCTTAGCAATGCTAACCATGGCACTGTGCACTTTAAAATAGCTGTGAACTGTTTTTTGGCGGTCCGTGTTTTCATCTTAAACTTTGACCCTCTCACTGTGTGTTTCACAGTTGATTAGAACATTTTGGTTGCCTAAAAATGTCGTGTTCAGCAGTCAGTAGCACGTTTTCAACCAAAGCTAGTTAGCTAGCACTAGCGTTAGCTGATAATTTATGGTGCTTTTCCATTACATGGTACCTACTCGCCTCGCCTCGCCTCGCCTTTTTTGGTTTTCAATTACGGAAAAAAGTACCTGGTACCTGCTAACAGATACTTTTTTTCGCACCTCTTCAGTCGAGGTTCCAAGCGAGCTGAGGCGAGCTGAGAAGGTGATGCGAAACCCTGCAGGCTGCTGACTGGTCGGAAAGAAGCGTCACTGATCACCGCATTGCCAGCGACAGACGGCATTTTTAAATAGTTTAGCCAGCGGTGGTTTTTTGCTGCCGGAGGCTCCACGCAGAGCTTTCTCCGTAGCATACAAGTGGCCTGATGGTTATACTGGTGCGCTGGTGTGTGTAATGTGTGATGTGTGTGTGTCGAGTCGCCGTATGTGTGCGTGTGGGAAGCTGGTGAGCGAGGGAGAAGTGAGAGAGTGACGGCGATTATCTCCGCAGCGAGTAGCGACTCTAGAGTCATATATATGTGAGAGAAACAAAGCGAGTAGCGACTCTAGAGTCATATATATGTGAGAGAAACAAAGCGAGTAGCGACTCTAGAGTCATATATATGTGAGAGAAACAAAGCGAGTAGCGACTCTAGAGTCATATATATATGTGAGAGAAACAAAGCGAGTAGCGACTCTAGAGTCATATATATGTGAGAGAAACAAAGCGAGTAGCGACTCTAGAGTCATATATATATGTGAGAGAAACAAAGCGAGTAGCGACTCTAGAGTCATATATATGTGATCACGGTGGGAAATCTGGAGCAGTAAACGTTAACTATCTCTTTGATATCATGTTGTTCACGGAGACAGAGAACCAGGAAATGCGGCGGGGATTTGTCAATGGGAAAGCAAGCTACTAAGCAACGCCCACGGCAGTCGCTATGACGACCAGCCACGAAGAGGCGATTCTTAAAATCTGCAATGGATAACGGACACACGGCAAGTCGAGTAGAGGCGAGGCGAGTAGGTACTGGTAATGGAAAAGAACCTTTAAGGGAAAGTCACTCTCTGTACATGAAAATTAATGGCGCCAGTACCCGGAGGTCCCACGTTTACCCGCCGGCAAAAATCCGCTGGATGAGTCTGCATCTGGTTTAGCTTAGCACGGCATCCCCTTAAACACGTCATTAGACACGTCATCCTCCCCAGCTCCGCCCTCCTGTCCAAATATGGTCACTCCCGGCTCCAAAATACCAAGATGGTAAACTGCAAAACTGCTGGCTTCAAAACGTCCACAAACCAATGGGTGACGTCAATGCTGCTCTTCATTTTCATTTCCATTTCCATCCATTATTATTGCAGTCTATGAGCCACACCCTTTTTTTGTGACTGCTCTTTCACATGGCTAATAGTAAGATACAGACTTGGTAACAGCCAGTGGTGGAAGAAGTATTCAGATCCTTTGCTTGGGTAAAAGTACTAATACCACTAATACTGCGTTAAAAATGTTATTTAGGTAAAAGTCGGTAAGTATCATCAGGAAAATTAACTTAAAGTACTGGTATTAGAAGTAAAAGTACTCAATGCAGAAAAATCCTGGAAACAATCCAATCAGTTCTGTCAATCAACTAAGTGATTAATCGGCTAATCATTTCAGCTGGAGTTTTTTGGGTAGCTTGATTTATAATAACAAATAATATTTTATAAACTACTCATTCTTCCTCTCTCTCCCCTTTCATGTCTTCAGCTGTCCTATAAAAAAGGACCTAAAATGCCCAAAAAATAATCGTAAAAAAAAGAAAAAGAAATATATATATATATATATATATAGCCCTTGTTTTTTGTTTTTTTCTTTTTTTTTTCCAAAAAAAAGAAAAGAAATATATATATATATATATATATATTTCTTTTTCTTTTTTTTGAAATGTAGTGGAGTAGACATAGAAAGTGGCATGAAAATACTCCACATTTGTCGAGGGATACATAGAAAAGTCACAGGTATACATAAAACGAGGGATGGGGTCTGATTAGATGCCGTCCTTTTTTCCCCAGGGACCCCTTGAAGGTTAATTTCACCCTGATCACCTTACAATTCCTTCCCAATTCCTTCCACCACGAGGATGGTGGTTGTTTGGTAGCTCTGAGGGCATGATGCAGTAAGTGCTCTGGATTTATCGAGGCTGTTTTGGTGGCGTAAGCAGAACCTGCCGACACAACGGAAGCGGTGCGGCTCGTAAAGATAAGACCGCTTGGAATAACGAATACTGTCCCGCTGCACAGTCCAGAGCTGTCTGCCCAGCTCCTCCTGTGAGGCCCTGAGGGCTCCGACGAAGGGAGCTGGCTTACTGCAGGTGCTGTGCGCACACACACACACACACACACACACACACACACACACACACACACACACACACACACACACACACACACACACAGCCTTTTCCGAGGAAACAATTCACCAGCCCAAGCAAAGAAACATCTAATCTCTCATCTTCTTCCTCCCTTTTCCTAGGTATGAGCATGCACACTCAAACACAGCCCTAACATCCATTAGAATCCCATATCGTAAAAGTGAAGTAAGAGCAGCAGAGTTGACTGTGTATGTATTGTTGGCATTTCTCCCCTCATGAATATGAAATGAGCTCAATTAGGGCAAGCGCTCTGCGTGGGATCACTCCTTGACACGGCTCTAATTGAAATCAACAGCAGCTCGGCCTCCCCTGCCAAGGCCTGCCTAATGCCATTAGAGGGGATCTGAGGGCATGGCTGTGTGTGTGTGTGTGTGAGTGTGTGTGTGTGTGTGTGTGTGTGTGTGTGTGTGTGTGTGTGTGTGTGTGGTTGATCTGACACATGCACCCAACTATTTAATGATACACTAATCCCCATTCACACCTGCAACAACAACAATGACACAAATGGAATGAAATAGGCGCGCACACACACACACACACACACACACATCCTGTGTGGGGGAAGTTAAAGAGGAATAAAAGAACGGGCCATACCCTACCCATCATCCATCTCATCTAACACCTCAATTCACAAAAAACAAGTCGTAATGAGCACATATTTCTTTTTGGTTACTTGCACATTGTTCCCATCTAGTGGAACTCAAACAGACTGCAGCAAGGTAATTTGAGAGCCCACGCAGGCACACACACACACACACACACACACACACACACACACACACACACACACACGCACACACGCACACACGCACACAGCAGGATGTGTTTATGCCCTGGGTGGTTGCAATCAGTGTTAACACTATCAGTGATACACATGCATGAACCTGAAAGCAAGTAAGACCTGTAAGCTGCATGTTTGATTTCCCAAGCCCGGGGGCAACCACAATAACACACGCATACACATGCACTCACCCGCTGCGAGCACTGCTGTTATGTAACCAATAGCCACGTGTTGCCGTGGGAATGGGGAAGGAGCAGGTTGGGGGGGGTGGGGGGGGACACAGAGACCAGACAGACAGAGAGGGAGGAAGGCTAAGAGAAGTATCAAATCAATAAGATAAATCGTGAGAATTTGGTAACAAAGCGAGTCTGCCCACTCCTTCCCGCACACACACACACACACACACACACACACACACACACACACACCTCGTAATTTGGTTAAGGTTCAGGCGAGGCTAGAGGGGCATGATAGCGACAACAAGGGCTGTAATTTCATTCTCTCACATGGGAACAAACAAGAGATACAGAGGCTGACTAATACTGGATCGGATGTTTTGTAACAAAAACAAAACTTTGTTTTGATAGGATACTTTAAAGCTGCACTAATCTATATTTTTACATTAAACGGTCCCTTCAGAAAAACGTGATTATGCGATCGCATAATTCAATGCATAATCAGCCAGAGTCCGCATATTCAAATATGCCGCACTTTCACAGCATAAATTGGCGATTTCCGTGCAAAATACGCAGGCTTGCATGATTTTATGATGCATGATTTTCGTTGCAAAAAAGTCCCATATATCTGAGCAGAAAGTTGAAAAATGTTGCGTTTACTTCACACAAGAGCAGCCATTTTCCCCTGTTGCCATGGGAACATTATGAAGTGACGTAATTATGCGACGTGAACATCATCGAAAAGCAGGGTGTGGGGGGGGGGGAATCTCTTTTTTTTCTCTTTTTCAACAAACTGCAGTTTTTGCATCGCATAATATGCATAAATATCATATAGCATATTCCATCGCATTTTTTAAGAAAACGTGGTGCATAATCAAGGATTTTTGCCCGCAACAATCACAAAAAACTCTGCATTTTTCTGGAAGGACTGATTAAAGGTCCCATATTGTCAAAAGTGCGATTTCCATGTCTTCTTTGATTATAAACAGACACCAACTCTGCTGTTTCCGTAAGGAAAGTCTCAGTAGTCTCAGTAGTTGGTGGAGACCAAAACAGAACTAAAAAGAAGAGTGATTTTTCATCACAAACACAAGTCATAGTGGATGCTAATGTTGCTCAGTGTACGCTGGTTATGTAATAAGCAACGGTTTGCTCTGATGATGCTGATTATATGTCAGGGTAGTCTTTACAGATTGTTGCGCGCCACATCCAAGGGGCCGTTTAAAGAATTGTTACCTACATAATTACGTTCTAAACTTTATACTTTACAGTTAAACAATTAAACTTGTCGGTGCTCTCTGATGGACAAACTATGAACTTGGGACACTGTTTTGGAAATTACATCAAATGTATCTTTGGCATTTCTGTACAATCAGTTTCTTTTCTTTTTGAAGCGGATACTAATATCACTATCCCAAAATGTCAAGCTATTCCTTTAAAGGGATACGCCACCGTTTGTTGAAATAGGGCTGATCACGGTCTCCCCTAGCTGTAGATAGGTGGGGTCTCCTCTAGCTGTAGATAGGTGGGGTCTCCCCTAGCTGTAGATAGGTGGGGTCTCCTCTAGCTGTAGATAGGTGGGGTCTCCCCTAGCTGTAGATAGGTGGGGTCTCCTCTAGCTGTAGATAGGTGGGGTCTCCCCTAGCTGTAGATAGGTGGGGTCTCCTCTAGCTGTAGATAGGTGGGGTCTCCTCTAGCTGTAGATAGGTGGGGTCTCCCCTAGCTGTAGATAGGTGGGGTCTCTTCTAGCTGTAGATAGGTGGGGTCTCCTCTAGCTGTAGATAGGTGGGGTCTCCCCTAGCTGTAGATAGGTGGGGTCTCCCCTAGCTGTAGATAGGTGGGGTCTCCCCTAGCTGTAGATAGGTGGGGTCTCCTCTAGCTGTAGATAGGTGGTGTCTTCCCTAGCTGTAGATAGGTGGGGTCTCCTCTAGCTGTAGATAGGTGGGGTCTCCTCTAGCTGTAGATAGTTGGGGTCTCCTCTAGCTGTAGATAGGTGAGCCAGCAAAAGACAAAAAAACAACTTAATTACTTGCACTGAGACAAAAAATGTGTTGGCCCACCTATCTACAGCCAGGGTAGACCGTGATAAGAACTATTTCAACAAACGGTGGCGTATTCCTTTAAAAGATCCAAGATATGTGCTGAGTAGGACAGTTGAAAAACACCCAGGTGAACAAACAATGTAATCAAAATTGTTCCTAAATTTTCTAAAACTTATATTTGGCATTTGTTTACTGCAGTTTCTTCCCACTAATTTGCTGACATATACACAGATACACATTTATCTGCTATAAGCTAAAGTGGGCTGATATTTTATTTCTAAAGAGAAAATGCTCATCATTTAGTAAGCATGCTTGTGTGTATGTGCGGCACAATCCAGTGCGTGTGTGTGTTTATTGTGAACAAAGTGAGCGTGATCTGCTGTGAACAAAGTTTCTCTCTGTTCCTGTGTGTCTGCTTCTTTGGCACAACAGCACTGCTTGAGTTGGTGTGTATGTGTGAGTGTGTGTTACAGAGGCAGTCTGTAGAGAAAAACTGGAAGTGATTCTTTGCAAAAAATGCTTCGTTATTCCAGAATGGTCCACAGATAAATGCATTCTCGAAATGATTTTACATTTTCCGGGTTTCCCCCAGAAACACAGACCGACGGCAGCATTAATGTAGTACCAAACAGTTTCTGTGATAATAACAGAAAATTGAGAATTTAAAAAAAGCTATAAGACAGATTCCATTGGGCCCTCCATTCATTCGGTGCTAAAAGCTAACCAGACATTTGAAAATATGACTAAGTCTACGTTTCTAGCCAAGACCGCCCTACCCTAACTGTAGTTTAAAGACGTCGTTAAAATACATAACAAAATCATTTCCAGTGGCTTAAGCCCGTTGGGGGGGCATCTTAGGCAAGGTGGACCACCAGGCTTGGAATACACTGGGGGAAACCCTGATTTTACATCTCTACAATAATACCCAGCATGATGGTAAAAGAACTGGAATAGCCTGTAAAAGCAGCAGCTGTCTCCTTTCTATTTTTCTGCATCTAGGGAAAAAGGCAGCAGAACTTTTTTTATCAGGGAAAGTCGTGCTCTCTTACATCAGGGAGAGGCAGAGGGAAAGGCTATAAACGGCAAGTGTTCCAGGTCCATTTTCGACAATCTAGGCCAGTCACTCTGACGTAAAAGCCAGTGAGGAAGAGGGGAGCTGTTGCATCGCTCATTAATGTGTAGAGGTGGATGTGGCCGACGAGGAACGGTCACATGTGTGTCCGTGCGTGTTTGTGTGTGGAAAAACCAAACGCCACAATGTCACAGCAACACCAGCGGGCCTTGGGAGGCTTTCTGTGAAAGCAAAGCCTTCTGTGTGCTGTTTTTTTTTGTGAAGTCGCAGGAACCCGAGATCTCATGCCACGTCATCCTGGCACATCATCCTGCAGAGGGAACTGGTACCGCCCGTCTATTGGGTTCCAGTGCATAGATTGTAAAAAAAAATATCTAGTTTCCAGCAGGGTGCAACTCCACTAGTTCCAAATAGGAGTCTGTTTCTATACAAGTCCATGAGAAAATGATTTATTACCTCAGGAAACATTTCAATAACGGGTTTATGGCCTCAATCGCTAGTTTCAAGTCTTTTTCAATACAAGTGATGTTCATTTTGTAAATTATGGTCCCAACCATGACACTGTGTACATTAGCATAGACCTAAACTTGTTGTTGGGTGTTGTCCATATTTTCGTCTTTCGTCACCCTCTCACTGTGGGTTTAGTTTAAGTTAATTGGAACCTTTGGTGGCCCACAAATGTCTTGTTCAGCATTCTGCCGACCAAGATAGCTAGCTAGCGCTAGCGTTAGCTGGTAAGTTAAGGGAAAGTTTGCAAATTTTCTGTACTGCCGTACATGCAGAAGAATGGCGGCAGTACCCGGAGGTCCGTGTTTACCCGCAGGTAAATCTCCACTGGATGACTCGCTTCAGAAGGGTTGAAAATTGGAAACTTTCCCCCTTTAGAGATTGTGCTGACAAACCGAAAAAATTCTCACTCTCGGAAACGGATGTAAAAACAGGAATAAATCCACGAGCAAATACAGCCGTGTCAGGAGCAAAGGGAGCGACGATTGGTTTGGCCGCTCGTACGTCCAAAATCATTCACTCGTTCACTACTCCCTACTTAAGTTATATTTACATTGCTACATTTTTTTTAAAAACGGATTTCATTTGCCACGTTTACACTTTGCATTCCCCCTGCTCTGGCGTCTCCGAGCCCCTAAACCGGAGAAATGTATAACCCTTCTGACCAGTTTTGGTTTGGAATCTGCGGGGTTGTGTTGCAGTCTCAACGGCCACAAACGGAGACCTTTGGCTAGTGATGGTCAAATGAAGCTTCGTGAACCAGTGTCCTTACTTTCTGAGCTCACTAGATGGCGCTCTCTGTTAAAAAAAAAAGGTGAAATGAATGGCAATTCAATGGGTTTTCAAACCCTTTTTTGAACCGAGAGCACCATCTAGTGAGCTCAAAAAGTAAAGACACTGGTTCGTGAAGCTTCATTTGACCACCTTTGGCAACACCGACACTGACACCAATGTCTCGCCACCTGATTGGGTCATCACGTCTCGTTCTCTGAGACTAAGCTACTAACATTACCATGGCAACCTGTTTATGGCCTGTATACGAGAACGTTGATGAGATATTTTAGTTTGGGCGTGTTACTTTAAACGGAGATTAGTTCTTCTGCTGGAGCTAAAAACACCGGTGTGTTTTCGCTTTTGGCTCAAAACTCCACTTAAAAACCAAAACGTAGCGATGTAAATGTAGCCGTACTATATCGGGAAGTTCTATGTAGAAGACTATATAGGGACATCCATTGTGCGGTCAATCTGACAATTGTGATTTCCACACAGCCAGATTTTTCTTTTTTTACCACAGGCTTCCGTGACACTAAGGACCAGGATGAACTTCCTGTTGCCCTGGTGACCTCAGATAAGAAATTTAGCACGTTGGAATTCCCAGACTTTGCTAACTTTCAGCGCTGGTTAGAGTGGTTAAGGAAAAAGGTCAGTGCGGCCTCCGTGCTGAAGGAAATGAGCACTTCCCCTTTTCTGCAGTGTGGTTTTAGGTGTCATGGGCAGACGTCAAGCAACACGGGATACATGACACCCGCTCTCGAAGTCCTCTCTCTGTCTCTTTCTCTCGTCCCATCAGAGGCTGCCAGGAGGACTGAAGGCCAATCCAGAGAGCCAATCGTTTGGCGAGATCAGGAAGACAGAGATTAGCACGTCACAACTTTTGCTTTCCATTTGACTAAGAACTTCTAGGTATGTGTGGATATGCCAATTTCACTTTTTTCTCTATTTCTTTAGTCATTGTTTTTCTTGAGTTTCTACCCCCCCGCCCCCACGCCATCTTGACTCAGTGTCACCATGACTCAGGTTAAATGGTCCTGACAGCAGGTTACTACAGCTCACCGGTCACAGCCACCCCTAACTCTCTGCAAAAAATAAATAGCACCAAAAAGTCAGTGTCTGTAATTGGTCCTGAGCTAAACTTTGAGATGCCATGCTGTTGTGGAACAATACAGAACTTTTCCATAAGCTGACCAAGTCTTTAGATAATAAATAATATAATAAACTTGATTTTTTTATAGCACCTTTCATACATAGAGTGTAGCTGAAAGGGCTTTACAAGAACGTGGAGAGACCATAAAAGAAACAAGATCACATCAAGACAATAACATCAGTTACAGTATGCCAAGAACAATAGAGTATGTAAAAATCAAAACAACACAAGGGAGAACAAAACATGTAAACTATGTTAATAAAGCGAATGATTGACAATCTGTTAAAAAACGTGCTGAATAAATACGTGTTCCATGGCCGTTTGAAAAATGTCCACGGAGCTTGCATCTCTTATAGCCTTGTGTAACGACTTCCACAGTTTTGGTGCATAGTTAAAAAAGGCTTGATCTGATTTTTTTAATTTGTGTGATAAAATGCAATTTAAAAAAGGCAGCAGCAGAAGATCTAAGAGGCCATGAGGGATTATGAAACGACAATAGATTGATTTGTAATGCAGTTAAAAGCAAACTCTGTCAACAAAGTCCAACAAAATGGGTTGTTTGCCAGTGCCTATACCAGAACAACCTATGTGGCCATTCCAAAAACTACTCATGGTTAAAGTTTAATGTCGACCTTCCACCAAACGACGATTCCACCATTGCAGACAAATTTCTAATGTCTGAATGAGATCCTGAGAGTCTTGCTAGAGTCAGGGCGCTCCTGTGGTCTCCATCGTTTGGTGTAAGGTGGTCATAAAACACGGTCCCAGTCAGTCTTTTTACCGTCTTGACGTTCCGACAAAATCAAACATGTCTGATATTATTCATAAGTTTTAAGTCTTGGTAGTGAAGTTAAATCATGTGAACATTGTCAACAACCAATGGGTGCGCTCCCTCCAGCACCAAACAGGAAGCAGCAAACGGCTAGAGCCAGTGCTGTTTATGGTTGCTGTAGCGCCGTGCTAAGCTAAGCTAAGCGCTAAAGAGGGAAAGTTGCCAATTTTCAACCCTTCTGAAGCGCGTCATCCAACTGGAGTTTTACCGGCGGATAAACACAGACCTCCGGGTACTGGAGACATTCATCTGCATGTACGGCTAGAACAGAAAGTCAGCAAACTTTCCCATAAGTTACCAGCTAATACTAGCGGTAACTAGCTAGCTTTAAAAGTTTCTTCTTTTTCTTTTAAAACAAATCTAGTTGTAGTCTTGCAATGTGTTACCCTGCAAGATCCCCAGTCTTTACATACAGTATTATGACAGTCTTTAATGTTAGATGTGAGATGATGGTCTATACATTTGAGATGGTGTCAGACTTTAGTCTTTTCGAAGTCTGTTCAATGTCTTCTAGTGTACAGGCATTAGTTTAGGCAACTAACTTGGTGAAGATGGGGGAAAGATCAAGGTCACAGTTAGGAAAACGACACTGTTACACAAGACACTATGAACAAGACACTGGAGAAAGGCTAACATAGCAGCGTTGGTTCATGTGACACTCCCGTGCCTTTGGTCTACTTAGTGGAGCTGTAGCAGTCTGCACCTCCCCCACAACTACCTCCTGTTTAACTAACTCGTCTCCAACTACCTTTATCCATTGTCAAAAAGACACGTATAACCTCACTATCTTTCCTCTTACTTTTTAATACCCACTAGTAGGGGTCGACAGCTACTGGTTTTTCAGGGCCAATACCGATAGCGATTATTAGTTAATGAAACCGACAACTGATATTTGGAACAGATATGTGTTTACAGTAACAATGAAAATCTTTTATTCAAAATTAACATTTTGGAATGTTACAAACTCCAACACAAATGTTGGTTTAAATGCTTTAAGCAATTATTTAATAAAACTGAAACTTTAAAACATAATACACAGTCAAAAAAAAAAGAATAAATAAAAAGTAAAATAGCTTCCTGAAGTTTTAACTTTCCAAAATTAACAATAATTTGGAGGCCCCCCTGCGTTGACTCTGAGGACCCCCTAGGGGTCGCGGACCCCGTGTTGAAGATCCCTGACTTAAGTAAAAGTACTAGTACCACACTGTAAAAAATACTCTGTAACAACTAAAGGTCATGCATTGAAAATATTACTTAAGTAAAAGTATGTAAGTATCATCAGGAAGATGTACTTAAAGTATTAAAAGTAAAAGTACTCAATGCAGGAAAATCCTCATATGGAAAACGATCCAAACAGTTCTGTGTTGAGTTTACTCGGCTAATCGTTTCAGCTGGACTTGTAGGACGTTATATTGTTGGCTAGTTTCATTTATACAAATTAAAACATGGTAATTTATAAACTGCATGTGTTTTGTTTTGTTGCAAAAATTTTAAAAAAACTGTAGTAACTAAAGCTGTCAGATGAATGTAGTGGAGTAAAAAGTACAATATTTCTCTTTGAAATGTAGCGGAGTAGAAGTAGAAAGTGGCATGAAAAGAAAAGACTCAAGTAAAAGTACAATTACCTCTACATCTGTAGAGGTAATTGTAAGTACCCTACTTGAGTAAATGTACTTACTGTAGTAACATTTCACCACTGATGTACATCCAAAGTGAAAAGGCATTTATTAAAAGATCGATTTTGGGATTTTTGAAATACATATCAGATCACTGGAACAGAGATCGATATTAATTGGAGACATTAGTTACATCTTTGTTAAAGGACAATTCCGGCGCAAAATGAACCTAGGGGTTAATAACACATGTGTACCGAGTCGACCATTCTCTGGGATATGTTTTCATGCTAATAGAATGTGACCAGTTTTAGCGCAAACCGCTAATTAGCTTGTAACGCAGGTCGACGGGTAGAGTTTAGATTCTCTGCCTGAGCCCAACGATATTTTCCGCCGCTATCCTCGGACCCTTGATCAAACATTTGTGTTTTTTTTAATCATTACTTTGTTAGCTTAATTCGGTGGGAAGAAAGCTATGCCTCTCCATCTTCTCCCGTAGCTCTGGGTAGGCTACATGTCCTGCATTGACTATAAGGTAAACTGTGCTACATCGTGTCTCCCCCCTCTGCAGCTCTGTTTTCGGCCAGCGCGTCAACATGCAGACCGTGGCGAAGGACAGTATTAATTAGGTGATCGAGAGAAGAAATATGGTTCCAGGGCTTTGATTGTGTTGCTGCCTTGATCTGTTAGCCACACTATTCGGCTGAGAGAGTTAGGGTCGAGTTTTTTTTTTACGTTTCTTCATTCGGATCCATTTGCGATCCATTCCATTCTTAATAAACAAACAGTGCAGTTTACTTGCTTCGTCCTTGTTGCATTACTGGAATTTATTAAGATAATTCTAAATAGATTTCCGTAATTCAAACAACTCGGAATTGTAGTTGAGAACGTCAGTTATAACGGCCCACGTATTAAAAAATTTTCGGATTTAAATCATAATTACAGTTAATGTGTCGGGACGGGCCGGGCTCGGACACAATGTGCACGGGCTCGGGTAGGGTCGGGCTTGATTTTTTGGGCCCGATGTAAGCTCTATCGTCGGGGCATGCTGAAGTAAAAATAAATCGCTATTTCTACACCACTAACAAGGCTCAAAATAGCACTACACTTCCACGGTAGCATAATGAGAGTCCCTACATGTAAACCCAAGCATTGAGAACTTTGTAAGTGTACAGACAAATTATTAAAAACGTAGTTTATAAAGACAGTACCGTTCACGTATACAGGCAGGCGCCATCTTGGGAAAACAATTATGAATAGTCAAACGACAAACGTCGTGTAACCAGTAACATAGCTCGTTCGACTGGTTGTGACTGTTTTCCCAAGATGGCGCCCGCCTGTATACGTGAACGGTACAGTCTTTCTAATCTATCTTTTTAATAAACTGTCTGTACACTTACAAAGTTCTCAATGCTTGGGTTTCCGTGTAGGGACCCTCATTATGCTACCGGGGAAGTGTGGTGCTACTTTGAGCCTTGTTAGTGGTATAGAAATAGCGATTTATTTTTACTTTAGCATGCCCCAGCGACTAGCGTTATAAGCTAATTATCGTTTTCCACTAAAACTGGTCACATTCGATTAGCATGAAAACATATCCCAGAGAACGGTCGACTCGGTACACGTGTTATTAACCCCTAGGTTCATTTTGCGCCGGAATTGTCCTTTAAAGCCAGAGCTGCTGTACTGTAGGTACAGCAGGCCAAATGACAGGAAATAACAAACATACAAAGTGAGTTAATTACAAATACTGCAACGCCAACTCATGTTAGTTATATTTAGTCATTATATTGACAACCTGTGCCTCTTCTCCCTCGTCTCCTCTCTTATAAAGACGTGGGAATGTTTCTCCTCCATTGCCCGTGCCCTGCTGAGGTTTCGTTTCACATCCTCCCCAGGCCGCTGGTGTGCCACGCAGCTCCGTGCCAGGCCACACTCTCCCTGCCAACTCCCTCCTCCATCCTGCAGGCTGCTTAACAATGCAATCTGCCGCTCACCTCTGACCAGACTAGCTCCATTCACAGTTTTATCGCAACGCCTCCTAGAAGGCACGCAATGCAGTTAAAGACTTCAGAAGCGCATAGGAAGGAAAATGCAGTCATGTAGTGGTTCATAAAAAAGGGGATGATCTCCAGTCATTCAACACATTCTTATGAATAGGATTGGGCATTGAGAAGAGGATCCAACTTGGAATCGCTTCAAAGTTACATTTCCAATGGAAACTTGGTTTGGAATCCGATCATCGGTTCTAAATTTATGCAACATGTGCAAGTTTTGGTTCCCGTAGCAGCCAGTGTACTTCCAGGCGCTTGTTGTGTTGCAGCCACGGGGCTCAGTAAGCTGCCCTCTAAAGTATGGCTTTATTTTACGTTGAAAAACACACACAAACACAAACCCCTTGTGTTGTTTTCCATTCGACTAGCACTTGTCGTCCTCCCAGGTCAAAACGAGTTGGGGTAAGGGTTGGATAATTAACACTTTTTCTGACGTTTTTGTCGCTTTTTTTAACACTTTTGGCGCTTTTGACAATGTTTTTTACGTTTAACGCTCCTTTTCACTACCATGTACTGTATAAACACCACTAACACCAACTTATAACCACTAGTCTTACACTTATTTCTGAAATTCATGGTCAATAAACCTTATTTATAGGACTTTATACCTAATCCTTGAGTTAAAAAAAGCAGAAATTATGAATGATTTAGACTCATATTAAAAAGGAAGGATAATCACAGAAGGGTATATGTCAATGTTTAGTCGGGATACTGTTTCGAAACATTTCAAATTTTTTTTTTTTCAAATGCTGAAAAATTGAATAAAACACTCAAAATGAAATGAAAGTAGAGATCCGATCGTTTGTTGGACTTGCGAATCATCCATGTTCATTTTGGGTAATTAGAAACCCATGTTTCTGATGTAGAAATTTTGAAAAACCCGAAGATAACACAAGGGTTAACCACCATTAAATCTGCATTATCAGCTGTGTACTCAGCTCCTCGTATCCTGTTATCTCATCCCCGCGAGGTCCTGGATGTATCAGAGGCCGTTGCAGGAGAGTTAAAAGTGCTGTAGGTAGGATTGCAAAGATCCAGGACTTTTTTTTTGAACATCAACAACTTCTCAGTCCCTCCTCCCTTTCCGCTAAAGCCAAAACGGTCTCCCAAGCCCCTCCCCCCACAAGGGAGAATGAATGTGCATGAACAGTGATTGACAAGCAGTTAGACACCCCCCCTCTGGCCCTGATTGGTGCATCTGAACAGGGAGCTGTGGATTTTTGTAAATCGCATTACAGGCTGTAGGTGGTGCCAGAGGAGCCCGATTTTTTTATTTTATTACTTGCTGCATGTAGTTCTACTGGAACATAGGGTCAGTTTCAGCAAATATGACAGAAAGTTAGTTTTATAAGTCTTACCTACTGCACCTTTAAGCAGAACAAAAGGTGATTTCCATGAAATTTACTATACATGCTCCCCAGAGGATGAACACTGTTTGCTGTAGAGTCATAGGCCAAAATGTCAACTTTTGGATACAATATATCCAGGGCTTTTAAATTAACTTTTTTAATCACCAGCCAACATGGCTAGTACATTTTTTAATTTACCAGCCAGTCCGATTTTCCACTAGCCACATTTTTACTAATTTCAACAAATTTTAATAACTTTATTACTTAAGTTTAGCCAATAAAAGGTGACTGTGAGCCAGGTAGAGAGCAACGCGAGGTCCTGGTTGTATCAGAGGCCGTTGCAGGTGAGTTAAGCAAAACAAAAAGTCATTTTTTGTGAATTTCACTGTACACACTCCCCAGAGGATGAACATGATTAACTAATTTCAACAAATTTGAATAACCTAAATACTTAAGTTCTTCGATACCGCACACTAGACATGTAACCAACGGTTGTACGACACATCACGATATGGTGTTCATGGGAAATAAGCAGTGTTGCCAGAGAAAGATTCCGTTTCCAATCCAAACACACACACACACACACACACACACACACACACACACAGAAAACCGCCCACATTTTTTTGGCGGAACACAGATCAATCTGGCAACATTTCTGCGGCCGGCCAATTCAAATAAGACGCCGTGTTGTCTGCTGCTTTCATCACAGGCCAAATTTGCTAGTAACTTCACAATGTTACCCACCTAAGTTCATTTTTGCCGCTATTTGGCGGGTGTTAATATAAAGCCCTGAATATATCTCAGAGTTCCATGGAATTTATGATTTATGGAATTTATTGCTCCAAAGAGGATAAACCTTTTGATAACCCTGTAGCCTTTGCTCTAGCAACACCATGCCTCAATTTTAAGGCTCTAAGGATAGCCAAATAGTCATTTATGGTGTTTGGCTCTTTTAGGTGTAATGCACATTGCAGTCTCTTAACAGTGTGACGCTAAGTAGGTTTCAACAATATTAATGTCAGCCGGTGAAGGGGAGTACACTCTCGACCTAATCTTTGAGCAAACTGATTTCTTTCACCACGTCCCCAAATAACACATTCTGTCAGATGGCTCATTGGGCCTTTTTACGAGCTGCTTTATCGGACCATCTTCCCATGTCCATTTCCCATCCCTTAGGAAGCCCAGTGTTTGCTGAGGAAATATTTGAGCAGGGTTCCATTACTGAAGCGGTTATGAAAGTCCTCTCACAGCCAAGAAAGTTTGGAGACTGCTCCAGTCTGAGAGGGCAGCTGGCCGGGGAGAGGATGACCGTGGATAGAACCAGGGAAGTTGGCTCAGAGCTGGAACAGGCAAACAAAAAGCCTGTGTCACTACTTTTATAGTGAGCCCAGGGTAAACACATTTCATAATGAAATGCGCACTTGCCCAACCTACGCGGGCACTGACTCATTTTTACACAGTTTGTTTATGGCGGATCCGGCGGCGGCAGGGTGGCGATCCTGCAGAAGACAGCACTAGCGAAGAAAGTGATCACGCATTAGTTTCTTTGTTCCTGTCTCACTCTTTTATCTGTCTGTGTCTCTCCCCCCCCCTCCCTGCTGCGGTGTAATGTCTGCAGCCTCTCGCCTCTCCGCTGCCTCCTGCGTCACTTCCCTTCCTGGTCGGCTGTCATGTAAACACAAGCACACCCCTGCACACACACACGCACACACACACACACACACACACAGTCACAAGGGAGCTGCTAATTATGACCACATAAACCCAGCGGAAATACGACTTTCACAGCTGGCTGTTTGAGCACATAATTCACACACACAGAAGAAGAAAAAAAGAAAAACAAACTGCACAATTTACTTCAATTATTCAGCAAATGCACACCAGAGGAAGAAAAAAGTAATGGGCTCATTTCTCAGATTAGCCTCTGATGCTGGGGCTACAAATAGCAAAGATTTCTTTTTTTCCTGTAGCGGTGCTGGTGGCGAGAATGGAGTGAGAGCCAGAGCCCGAGATTTAGGGAGGAAGGTCCAGCTGCATAAAAAAAGAAGAAGCAAAAACGTGGCCATTTACCCAACGTTGTAGCTGAGGAAACAACGAGAGCAACACATGCTCATTTATATCCGAGTGAAACAGATCTATTTGGTGAGAGAAGGCAAGCATAAACATCTGACGGACATCATGCACAGCCTGTGACGCAGATGGGAAAGTCTGTCTTCAGTAAGCACATGCATGCAGCCGCAGATAAACAGGAACACACACACACACACACACACACACACACAGACACACAGGCAGGCCATATTATCACCGCCGGACTCCTCTGACACCCTCCAGCCATTTCAAGCATGTCACTAATCTGAGCTCCAGGCTCATTGGTGGAATTCCGTGCATATAGGTTTGCCAAGTAACGCTCTCAAGGGCGGAAATAACAGCTCAGAGCTCTGAAAGATCGCTTCAAAAGGCGGATGGATTTGTTCTCGGCTACTAAGGCCAAACACAGCAGGATTAATGCTGGTTAATGGTTAATGCTTGCAGGATTATTGCAAATGTCATTATCATGCAAGGGCTGGAGGACAGAAAAGCTTGTGTTCTACCCCGCTGGTTCTGGTAAGGGCACAGTGGTCGATTTGGTAGTATAGGTCCGCGATTCAGAGAAAAACCCGTTTGGTTGATTTGACTAAAGAAAACAAACAAGGATGCGGCAGGGGCGGAAGTGTGAATTCACAAACCTGCAAGTGTCTGCCGAAGCAGGAACCAATAACAACATGAAAACATTTGAGTACCGACAGTGTTATCAGTTCCCTGAACTCCGTCTCATTCTCGATGTAATTCATACTGAGAAACACAGAGGTTGTTATTACTTCATAATGCATTACAGAGTCACTTTTTGGCTGTTGCATGGTGTTTTTCCTGGATTGTACAGCTCATAGCACATATTTTACCACACAGAAATGTAAAACATGCGTTTCCCTCGATAGATAGATAGATAGATAGATAGATAGATAGATAGATAGATAGATAGATAGATAGATAGATAGATATAGATAAATAGATACATACAGAAAATACAATAAATATACTAGAAATAATAAATAAAATAAGATAGCACAGATAAAAATGCTACTGAAACTACTGAAAAAAGAAAATAATGTACATGTATAATACTATGGAAGCCAAAGCAGTAAGTGGGGAAAGTACTGACCGTTCACACACCTCAAACGACTTTTTTTTATATGTTAAATGTGAGCCTTGACTGAAATACATTCTCTTTCTGTCAGAAACAAATGATTTGGATTCATTTTATAATAAATTAAAAGCTACCCTAATCATTTTGTTTTATATTACCAATGGATTAAATAACACGTCAAATGCGACAAACCCACAGAAAATGATAACCCAACTCAGCAGTTCCCCTCAGCAAGTAAGTAAGGAGAATTTTAGCTTTTTTCAAACATTTTTTTTTCGTCCTGCAAATTCACTATTTTGATTGACCGCTCACATCGACCTCCATTCCAGCAGTAAGTTCTAATAAAAAGTTCTCATAAACCCACTGTACTTTATCTGCTCAGCACCAAGCAGACAGTAAGAGACTAGCTGGTAAAGATAGTGGTGCATTTGGTAGATAAAGAGTCATATATTTCCCTCAGGAGCTGGTGGAGACCAAAACAGAGCAAAAAGAGAGTGAAAACTGTCATCAGGTCTTCAGAAACATGACTTCAAATGTTACCCTGTGTCTTTTAACACGATAATAACGAGTTAACGTGAATGCTTTTTAACGCCACACATTTTTTTGATGCGCGTTCTGTGAATTGGGGCTAGGGCTGCATGATATGAGGAAAATATCTAATTGCGTTTATTTTGACTGATATTGCGATTGCGATATGATTCACAATATTGGAGGGAATGATCATTTTTGTATCATCCCTCATTTTCATTGAAAAATTTGAATATAAAAAAAATAATGAAAATGATTATGGTGTGATTTTTGCAAGGATCCGTACCAAACAAAGATCTTTTTCTTTGTCTGTAGGATACGATTTGTAGGCTGGGATGTCCCTGCAGCACCATAATACTTAACACTAGTCCATATTGCAATTAATTGTGCGGCCCTAATTCTGTCCTCGGGCCACTCCGTGGTTTGGGAAATCAGGAAGCGATGCAGCAGTAAAGTTGTGGATGGCTAGCAGAAACAAAGCTCCTTGAGCAGAAATGGATAAAGAAAAAGGTCTTTTGAACGGCAAGTTGCGTCTTAAAGCCCTTCCAGATGGTTCTGTCCACAAGACTAAAGTTATTAGCATGTACTGTCAATGTGAATTGATAAGAGCATTAAAAACCTGATAAATATCCATTTTAATAAACATTTAGAACCGGTAAAAAATGTGTGATTAATTGGCGATTAATCAGGGGTTAACTATTGACAATTATCGCTATTAAATATTTAAATTGATGGGCAGCCAGAGACAGGCAACTGTTTGCTAACACGTTAGCTATTAGCTATAGAACTGAGGAGAGCAATGAATGCTTTACATTTAAGAAGCTAAAACTAGACAAAGTTTGAACTTTTTGGCTGATAAATGAGAAGTAATCTATTATCAAAACTGTTGTCAGTTAATTTTTTTGTCAATGGACGTATTAATTAATTGGCAAACCAAATTGTTTTAGCCCTATACTTTAGCGGTTCAATATGGAACGGCTAATGTTTTTTGTATGGTTGGCAGGTTCAAATGTTACTACTGAATCTGTATCCTCCTGCCTAAAGATTAGCTGAGGAAGGATGAGGAAAGTCAGTTTGATTCTAGTCTGGATAAACGGATGTACATTTCCAGGATAAAGCCTGAGTTGCCGTTCTAAAAAATCCCTTCACTTCGGGAAACAACAACCTTCGAGCTAGCGAGCTCCATGCTGAAAATATCAAGTTCTGAAGAAAATTTGGATCGTACAAGAAGGCAGGCCTGCTTGTTCTGGGCGATATACTAAGAGCAAATGACGTTTAGCCATGTACCCAGCTAATTTAAATAACTTGTGTAACTGTACTGTGTGAACAGCTAACTTCATTGAATATTGTATGTGGCCTTTTCTTTTGCAGTGTGCAGATGTTCCTTTCCGAGACTATTTAGCAGGGTTACACGCTGCCAATCCGACATGCCGCCACTCTGACATGCTTCTATTCCGACATGCCGCTATTCCCTAACCCTAACCCCTAACCCTAATGGAAACAAAAATTGTCGGAGTGGTGGGACGTTTGAAAACAATGGAAGTGCCGCCACTCTGACAATTAGACGTCAATGTCGGAGTGGGGGTATGTCGGAATGGATGGCGGAACCCATTTAGCAGAGCCACCGGCGCGTTTCGGAGTTTAGCGCCGCCCAACACGATTGTGATTGGTTTAAAGAAATGCAAACAACCCAGAGTGTTTTTTTTCTCCTATCCCAGAATGTACTTGTAATGTGTTGCAAGACCTTAATCCACAGCGCTGTGGAGATAGGTCTGGCAATGTGAGACTAGTTTGATTCTTATACAAACTAGATGTGGTATTAGGGACCGAAGATGACTCAACAGTGCGCCCAAAGCAAAACCACCCCCGATTTGTAAAGTTGGTCGTTGAGAGTGAAATGTGTCAATGAGGCAAACACAGACAAGCCAAAGAGTTCACAGGTATCATCATGCTACTTTCACTAGGCTGTAAATCAGGGGCGATTCTAGGATCAGCCCTTAATGAGAGCCCTTAATGAGAACGTGACACGGTTACAGTGCCTTGCAAAAGTGTTACCCCCCCACCTGCTAAATCAGTAATTTCATTAGCCGATCATCTCTGATCTAGCTACTGAACAACGTCAGCTAACGTTCTTTTGACACTATGATGGAACTAAACCTGATACTTTATAAGTCACAGTAATAATGACCAGTTTGACATAATGTTCTAACATTCAGCAAATTCAAGTTGCTTTCGTTTTAATTTTGGTTCTAATCTGCGCCATGAAATGACCAACTTCTTCTCTGGGGACTACCAACGTTAAACTTCACAACCGTCTCCTGCTCTCAGCCAAAGGCTGGAGTCTGACACAACCTCCTCTGATTGGCCAAAACTCAATTCTGTTAACCCTTTCCTTGACTGGGTTCCAGGTGCGTAGCATCGGAGACAGCCACGCAGGATATTAAACCTGTTTCCAACCCTTTAAACCTGGAATTGTTTGCCCTCGGTCTCTAACAGACACGTTTGCAAACATAAAATAAAAAGTTTTTTATGATGTTAGAGATGTTAGATTTTAGAAAATCGCCAACGCTGTAAATGTATGTATAAAGAAACTCTTCTTTAAAGCGGAGTTTAATGTCCTTCCTCTCCAGTACTTTCCTGCTGATCAGCCAGATTTCTATATGTGCCAGCCTTTTACATCGACTGGGGCTTCTTCCAGTTGGCCCAGTCTAAAAGTCAGCCTCTGTTGCTGGAAAGCGTCTCTGGAAGAGCCACTTGCATTAACACAATGAATTATTTCCCCTCACTGCTTGGTACTGAAACTGCGGCCAAAATTAGAGAAAGTTTGAACTCTGTCAAATACACAAATGTGACTGCCCCTGTTATGAATCAGCAAAATGTTGACTGGTGTGTGTGTGTGTGTGTGTGGGGGGGGGGTTTGCGCAGTAGGAGCAGCAGGCAGGTGGTTTTCTTGTTGTTCCTGTACTGGCGAGTCTGATATATCGAAGGCACCTCGCAGACACGTTTCCAAACTACCGCAGGGAAATTGGATGGCTCTGGTAAACAAATAGGGGCCGCTTAAAAAAGCTACACACTCCGGAATGACGTACACAGCCAGAAAACTGCCACCAGCACGTTTAACGCGCAGTCATACTTTATACACGTACTGCCCATTCAGTTAGGGAGCTGATCCCAACATTTGAATCATAGGCTACGTCATTATTAAGTTAAGTTTTAGAGACAATAATGTAATGTAACAGCCTAAGTCTCTTAGACTAACACAATGCGATGAAGGGGAGACACCCCAGGTTATTAGAGGGGGGGGGGCAAAAACATGATTGATAACTGACATTAAGACAAATATATTTTGTATCACACAAGTTTTCTGAAATGGTATGTCTAAATATGCAAATGAGGCATTAATGCTGAGAAAACATACAGGCGCAAATAAAGTGGGGTCAAATAAACATATGAATGAAAGAAACAAAAGAATTTCACTTCGGACATAAAAGAGAGGCGGGATGTTTTTCCCAGTCAAGCCTGCATGGAGCGCCGCGTCGGACGCCAAAAACACGGGCGGCCTTTGCTTCTTCCCACTTGTTTACTTCAACTTCAATTTCGATGTGCGCAACACCACCTGGAATGCGGACACTATACATGGCGAAAAGCACGGAGCGCGAGAAAACGCACATATAGCCTATATATGGCACATGATGAGATGAGAATCCCCCCCCTCTGCAGGAATATTGCGCTTTCTCCGACAAACGCACTTCTCCACCCACCCCCCCCACCCCCAAACGCTGAGAGATGCGGGTCCTCACACTAGAATAAAAGCGGACTACAATCAAGGCACAACATAAGCGCGCAAACGCACCTGCGCCAGGCAGGCAGGCAGCAACACACAGCCGACATCAGCACATTAGAAATAACTTCACTTACGCTGGGGGGTGGGGGGTGTGGGGGGGAAAGAGGCGCTCCTCTTCTGCTCCGGGACCCAGGCAGGCGAAACACGCGCACATACGGGCGACATGTCCCTCCACAGTTAAAAGTGCGTCTCATAGCTTGGCAGGTGCAACTGCGAATAGAGAGGTCCCGTCCCGATGAGGCGCAGTGAGTCCGCCTCGGCCCGCCCCGGCCATAATCGGCTGGGCTCGGCTGCGCTCGGCTGCGCTCGGCTCGACCCCGGCTGTCCCTGTTTCCTGCAGGGGCTGCTGGCTGTCAGCGGATGACTGCGTAGGCTATAGCCTACATTTCGGGGCCCCCCCTCCCTCCTTCTCCATCCGCCAGGATGTGCAGAACACGGCACTGTGGAGCCTCTGTGCTCCTGGCTTTTCGTTAGAACACGTCCGCGTGACACGCTCATCAGCTCATCTGCTCCGGCAGTGGAAACTTTAAAGGGACCTCCCACGTGATAGGGCGCTTCGTGCGCGCACACAGCGCGCGTTACGGGGAAATAACATTCTGCGCCCCCTACTGGTTTAACCTGTGTTTATATATATATATATATATATATATATATATATATATATATATATATATATATATATATATATATATTTTATTTTTCTAGGAATAATCATGATGACTGTCATAGTATGAAATAATGATGATGGCTCATCAAACAATCGATTCTCCAATTAAAAATCTGTTTGAGTGATCTGATATAATTAAAGGTTTAGTGCGTGACGTTTTTATATTAGTACTGAACGTCCGTTACATTCCAGCCGTTGCCATAACAGTGTTGTTGTCATTACTTAGAATTCCTCATTAATATAATCCCGGAATCGATTTTTTTTTTTCATATATGCTTTTTCACCATGGATGTGGTGAATTGACTCCACGTTTTTAGGTACATTTTTTGTGGAACCTGGTCACAGTTATTAACCTGGTGCATGATAAAATATATTTGAGGGTTGTTTCTTGCTTATAAAATGTATAGCCCCTCCCCCCGCCCTCTTTGAAATATGTTTTAGCCAAGTATCCCCTTACAAGTGCAAAGCATTTTTGGTAGGATGGGGGGGTGGGGGGTGGGGCAATGATCGTGATAATGATGCCGATTAGGGACGTGACGATACTCAACCCACCTTACATACGATTCAGGATTTTAAGTTCACAATATGATTTACTCACACTTTTTTTTTAACAGAATGAGCTGCAGACAAATTATTTAAAGTGCTCATATTATGCTCATTTTCAGGTTCATAATTGTATTTAAAGGTTTTATCAGAATAGGTTTACATGGTTTAATTTTCCAAAAAACACCATATGTTTGTTGTACTGGACATTGCTGCAGCTCCTCTTTTCACCCTGTGTGTTGAGCTCTCTGTTTTAGCTACAGAGTGAGACATCTCACTTCTGTTCCATCTTTTTTTGGGAGTCGCACATGCTCGGTACCTAGGTAAGGACTACTAGCCAGTCAGAAGCAGAGTATGAGGGCATGCACTGACAGTAGCTAGGTAAGGACTACTAGCCAGTCAGAAGCAGAGTATGAGGGCGTACCCTGACAGTACCTAGGTAAGGACTACTAGCCAGTCAGAAGCAGAGTATGAGGGCGTGTCCTGACAGTAGCTAGGTAAGGACTACTAGCCAGTCAGAAGCAGAGTATGAGGGCGTACCCTGACAGTACCTAGGTAAGGACTACTAGCCAGTTAGAAGCAGAGTATGAGGGTGTGCCCTGACAGTACCTAGGTAAGGACTACTAGCCAGTCAGAAGCAGAGTATGAGGGCGTGCCCTGACAGTACCTAGGTAAGGACTACTAGCCAGTCAGAAGCAGAGTATGAGGGCGTACCCTGACAGTACCTAGGTAAGGACTACTAGCCAGTTAGAAGCAGAGTATGAGGGTGTGCCCTGACAGTACCTAGGTAAGGACTACTAGCCAGTCAGAAGCAGAGTATGAGGGCGTGCCCTGACAGTACCTAGGTAAGGACTACTAGCCAGTCAGAAGCAGAGTATGAGGGCGTGCCCTGACAGTACCTAGGTAAGGACTACTAGCCAGTCAGAAGCAGAGTATGAGGGCGTGCCACGCAAGCAGCTAGGTGAGCATTATAACATGTGTTCCAAAGTGACCACGTTTGTCTCTGAAGTAAAGGCTGGACTACAATAGATAATAGATAATAGTTTGGAGCAGTTTGTGAACAGTGTTTTCTGTTGGAGATGGTAAGTCCCTTTGGGGGGGGACTTTGGGCTTTTTCACTTTGTAAACCTGTAACATGAACAAAAAAAGATATATAACACAATAAAGGAAAGGGGAAAAGCCAAAAAGCATAATATGAGCACTTTAAAAAATATTCCGTTATTTAGGCCTGTATAAACTGTGCAAAACAACATGCTTATCAAAAGTGCAACTGAAATCATGAAAGTATTCTATCTTGAAAAACAAAAAATAAATGAAAATGAATGTTTGGATTTTAAAACAAATCTCACGTCAAAATAACTCAATAAATAGAAACAAATCTCTTCAAATAAATTCTCAACCGGTTGTAATGTTTACACACAATTTACACAGACATTTGTCTCGTTTTTTGAACCGATTCGCGATGCATCAGTCCATTCCTATGATGATGATGATGATGATATTAGTAATGGTACTGGTGTTGACGATAGGGATGAAGAGGAGGCTGATGATGCTTCTTTGTTGGCCATTTCTTTCTTTGAAAATGAGGCCATGCCGTACGTGACATCATCACAGAGTGACTAACGTTGTCGGGAAACACAGCTGATCTCATATCACAGCCAGACAGCCAGACAGTCCACAGATAATATTTATACATATTTATCCTCAAATGTACTACCGATATCCTTGACCCCAGCAATTTAAACATCCAGAAAATATATATAGATACATATATAAATATATATGTCTATCATAACCCAATTTTATGTTTTTAAATTTATGTCTCTTTGTTGACTACCTACATACTCCTTAATAAAACATAACTTTTTTAAAAATTTCAAAAAAGCCCCAAAAAAGAGGCCCTAAAACGGAAATATTTCTCAAATCTCTTGTGAAAACATGCCTACACTCAATTGTTTTGGTGCTTGAAATGTGTTTACAAAAGTCTTGGGTTCACAAAAGTAGCACAATATACATATATAATATCGATTTTTGAGTAGGAGTGTTCGCTTGGACTTGACGTTGCGTGTGTGGTCCTCAGAGGGTTACATCAAAACTAGCACGACGGATAATGTGGTTATGATTTTGACTACTTGTCATCATAGTAACTGATTAGTCTTTGTTGACTGATTCATATCCAATAGATTATAAATTGTTGAGCACTAAATGTATCAGGGGGTGTGACAGCTAACGTCCCTACTTATCTGGCTAAAAATTGTTTACCATTTAATTTAATTTTATATTACATTTATTTATTATCTTCCCTAGCTGTCAGTTCCCCAGCACAATGCATTTTTGCAAGTTTTTTGACATTAATATGAGTTCCCCCAGCCTGCCTATGGTCCCCCAGTGGCTAGAAATGGTGATAGGTGTAAACCGAGCCCTGGGTATCCTGCTCTGTCTTTGAGAAAATGAAAGCTCAGATGGGCCGATCTGGAATCTTCTCCTTATGAGGTCATAAGGAGAAAGGTTACCTCCCCTTTCTCTGCTTTGCCCACCCAGAGAATTTGGCCCACCCATGAGAGAGAGACATCATGGCTTTCAAACGAGCAAAGTGGCAGTTGGTCAAGGCCACACCCCCACCCTTCCCCCTCTCCTCCTCAATAGCTACAGACACAGAAATGGCACATCCTAAGGAAAGCTCATTGTGGGACTGGCTCTAGTGGCTGTAATACTGCACCAAGGCTGAATTTCGGGATAGAGACTTCAGATACAGTATTAGGGGACCAATAAGGTCTATATAAAAGAGACTTCAGATACAGTATTAGGGGACCACTAAGGTCTATGTAAAAGAGACTTCAGATACAGTATTAGGGGACCACTAAGGTCTATATAAAAGAGACTTCAGATACAGTATTAGGGGACCACTAAGGTCTATATAAAAGAGACTTCAGATACAGTATTAGGGGACCACTAAGGTCTATATAAAAGAGACTTCAGATACAGTATTAGGGGGACCACTAAGGTCTATATAAAAGAGACTTCAGATACAGTATTAGGGGACCACTAAGGTCTATATAAAAGAGACTTCAGATACAGTATTAGGGGACCACTAAGGTCTATATAAAAGAGACTTCAGACAGTATTAGGGGACCACTAAGGTCTATATAAAAGAGACTTCAGATACAGTATTAGGGACCACTAAGGTCTATATAAAAGAGACTTCAGATACAATATTAGGGGACCACTAACGCCTATATAAAAGAGACTTCAGATACAGTATTAGGGGACCACTAAGGCCTATATAAAAGAGACTTCAGATACAGTATTAGGGGACCACTAAGGTCTATATAAAAGAGACTTCAGATACAGTATTAGGGGACCACTAAGGCCTATATAAAAGAGACTTCAGATACAGTATTAGGGGACCACTAAGGTCTATATAAAAGAGACTTCAGATACAGTATTAGGGGACCACTAAGGTCTATATAAAAGAGACTTCAGATACAGTATTAGGGGACCACTAAGGTCTATATAAAAGAGACTTCAGATACAATATTAGGGGACCACTAAGGTCTATATAAAAGAGACTTCAGAAACAGTATTAGGGGGACCACTAAGGTCTATATAAAAGAGACTTCAGATACAGTATTAGGGGACCACTAAGGTCTATATAAAAGAGACTTCAGATACAGTATTAGGGGACCACTAAGGTCTATATAAAAGAGACTTCAGAAACAGTATTAGGGGACCACTAAGGTCTATATAAAAGAGACTTCAGATACAGTATTAGGGGACCACTAAGGTCTATATAAAAGAGACTTCAGATACAGTATTAGGGGACCACTAAGGTCTATATAAAAGAAACTTCAGATACAGTATTAGGGGACCACTAAGGTCTATATAAAAGAGACTTCAGATACAGTATTAGGGGACCACTAAGGCCTATATAAAAGAGACTTCAGATACAGTATTAGGGGACCACTAAGGTCTATATAAAAGAAACTTCAGATACAGTATTAGGGGACCACTAAGGTCTATATAAAAGATACTTCAGATACAGTATTAGGGGACCACTAAGGTCTATATAAAAGATACTTCAGATACAGTATTAGGGGACCACTAAGGTCTATATAAAAGAGACTTCAGATACAGTATTAGGGGACCACTAAGGTCTATATAAAAGAAACTTCAGATACAGTATTAGGGGACCACTAAGGTCTATATAAAAGAAACTTCAGATACAGTATTAGGGGACCACTAAGGTCTATATAAAAGATACTTCAGATACAGTATTAGGGGACCACTAAGGTCTATATAAAAGAGACTTCAGATACAGTATTAGGGGACCACTAAGGTCTATATAAAAGAGACTTCAGATACAGTATTAGGGGACCACTAAGGCCTATATAAAGGCATCCAAAAGGCAGCATGTCATAGGACCTTTAAATAAATAAGCAAATGAAAACACCGGAGATTATAACGAGGCAGAGTGGTAAACATGAATCTTGAAAGCTTGATACTTTGTTACTTTTGCTCTTATATATAAGTAAACAATGAAATGTACAGTTTCTATTGGACTTAAGGATAACTGATACCCAATAAAATGTGAGGGAATTTAATGTAACATAAAAAAATTTAAAAAATCACATTTACATTCATACACTGTTAATGTTGAGCATCCCTCCGGGCAGAGGATGGAGGGAGGAGGACGAGTCGGGTTTGGCATTACAATAAGTTTCGAATAAAAGAGGTCCAGTTAACTGGAACAAAAGCTACAGTGACATTACTCGTCAGATGATTCATCCTCTCTGGGAGCTATTAGGGACTCCACATTAAAACGCTGAGATCACCCAGGGAGGTGCTTTTAGAGGACAGACCGCCGCAGTCGTCTTTGTTTCAGAAAGGAACCACTGCCATGTTAAACAAGTCAGTGATTTATAGTAGTGGGGCGGCATAGCTCAATAAATTGTAACAATTGTTTATTTTGTGATCAAAGCACCAAAATTGGCAAATGTGTTGATAGATACATTGGGAACAAAAGTGGATATTGGGCCATCGCAAACTCGCGCCCTGGTTGCCTACACAAACGTAGCCTACATTTTGTAACCCCACCCACGATCTTTTCCAAACCCTAACCCTAAGTGGTTTTACCCTGCCCAATGAAAATGATGCCAAGGGGTCCTGACCAAGCACGTGGAAAAATGATGTCAAAGGGGTACCCAGAGCGTTAATTTAAAAATTGACGCAAAGTGGGGTGCCCTGGTAGCTCGCCCTGGGTGAGCGTGCACCACATGTACTAAGGCTCAGTCCTGCCCGCAGCGGCCTGGGTACGATTCTGACCCGCGGCCCTTTGCTGCATGTCATTCCCATTCTCTCTTTCTGTCTTATTAATAATGCTAATCTGCAGTGACCCAATATCCAGATTTTTTCTAAATATATTGAGCTATACATATACCAATTTTAGTGCTTTTATCACAAAATGAACAATAGCTTGTAGCTATGCTACAAGCAGGGCTGAAGTCAAGTCCACCTTTGTCAAGTAGTCCAAGGCATAGGACTAGTCAAGACCGAGTCCAAACGAGAGACAGTCAAGACCGAGAAAGAAAGGATCAAATTGGGCCACATTATTTACTTTAAGTATAACAATTTCACTTCAGTGACATAAAGCTGAAGTGCAACTTTACATTTTAGATGTTGAGTCTTTTTATTCTGGTGTAACAAGAACATTCTGGACTGCCGATGGGAAAATGTAACAAATGACAAGCAACACAGGTGTCACTGTCACTGGTATTCCTTGCCCTGAAGAATCCATAGGACAAAGTGCTCGCTGACATTGTGTCTGTGGCCAAAATGAAAATGATTGATAGCTGATGATTGAGGTATTATGATGCAGCCAGGCGTATACCAGGCGACCAATCTCAATGCCTGTTCTAGATGGATTTTGAAACAGACCCATGCCTGTTTTCTGAACAAGCTCGCTTCATCAGTGGTTTTGTTTTGAAGGAGGAAGTTACTTTAGAAAAAAAAGCATACAAGTGCTGGACTCTCTCAAGATCAATTAGAATATTTGGCGAGTCCAATGGCCATGTCGGAGACAAGTCTGAGTCCAAATACCAACGAGTCCAAGACGAGTCCGAGACAACAGAAAAACGTCTTGAGTCTGAGTCAGACTCAAGTACTACAGACCTGCTTGCACAAACATAAATACTGGTACTAACCACTTGCACATACATGAATACTTCAGTTGTGCTTCCCTTGCGCATACATATATACTTCACTTGCACAAGCATGCATAACGTGTGAGTATGTATGTACTGTATGTGTGCATGAGTATGTACATATGTGAAAGGGTTTGGTGGTTGGGGAGGTTGGAGGAGGGTGTAAACACAGGACTGTCACTCAGGAGTTAGGGGTTCAAGCCAAATGTCAATTTGCTGACCTACATATGACATCTATATATATATTTTGACAGATAATTATTATGACCTTAACATCATCACAACACTTCACCGGACTTCAGCATTCATTTCAATACTGTAAATGAGGATATGTGCAATAACGCTATAATCAATAATATATTTATAAGGTGTAAATAGCATTAGCACAATGGGGAAAAAAAATGGCAATTCTTCTTCATACTACTTTATCATTATTTTATCTTTCTTTTGTGTTATTTTTAGTTTTTCAGCATGACAGGTGCGTGTACAGTATGTGGTGTGTGACTGTGTGAGGATGTGTGGAATGATCATGTCAGGAAAATGCACAGCAAATGTAGTTGTATAATGTGCAATCACAATAAAGGGCATTCTGTTATTACTGCACTATAATGCAAGGGTTGTGTGTCCCTTTTCAGATATGTGTCATGCACCTCTAGTCACGTCGAGTTCTGCCCTTTGCAACGGATATTTTTAAAGGGTGGGGCAAGATCGGGTCAAGAATCAGGAGAGGTTAGGGGTGAAAGCAATGGAGAGGGCTGGGCAGTGGACAAAGGAGTACTCAGATCCTTTACCTAAGTAAAAGTACTAATACTACAACATGTGGTTTGTGTGCAAAATCTTTATTTGTTGTAATGTGTTGTTATTAACTAGTAACTATAAAGCTGTCAGACAGAATGGAGTGGAGTAAAAAGTACAATACTTCTCTCTGTAACGTAGCGGAGTAGAAGTAGAAAGTGGCATGGAAAGAAAAGACTTAAGTGAAGTACAAGTACCTCAAATTTGTACTTAAGTACAGCACTTGAGTAAATACACTTAAATACATTCCACCACTGGGGTCTGGGTACAGCAGGGGCAAAAAGCATATATTTCTATTGGACAAAAGTCTCTGGAGTCAGGTTAGGGTCAGGTAGGCTACAACTGGTGCCCAAAGGGTGCTTAGCCTACTTCTAGTTATTATAATTAGAGTGAACTGCCCTTTAGACTACAGTTTATGCTATAAAAATATATGATAATGTGAACACCTGATGTTATATTATGATGAATATGGAAATTATGGCTTGGGTACTGTATTATATATGCATACTTTATTCTTTTTTTGTACAAACAAAACCAAACAGAGTGTACTGTTTCTTTAAAGGCTCTCACTGGTCGCTTCTCGCCTAGCCTAGCCTCCCGCTGCTGCTTGTATTTCTGCAACAAGATGGCTGTCGTTCCTGAGAGCAGAGTCCTCACTTTCAGCGTTTTTAAATGGAGCTCTTACTCCTCTACATATTTACCCGAGTGAGTAATGCACACGATAGTTGGCCCGACGTATGCATTAGGTGTTGTGTTCACAAGTGGCCTTGAAGCGCCTCAATGCACCAATGTTTCTTCGAGTTGGCCCGACTGGCCTAGCTCGTCTGCGATCCGAGCCAGCAAGCGTTAGCTTTGTTAGCGGCGGCAGGGGGCGTTCGGTGTTGATACGTTGTTGCCCCGAGGTTGAAGTTACTGATGAAGCGTTCGTGGTAACGTTAAAGAGTCACTTATAAAGGATTGTATGTTTGATAAGGCGACATTAGGCGATATTTCTTCTGAAAGTGTAATGTCACTCAGCAGTGACATTAGATAATTCAGTAGATAGGAGTGTGTCTCTTGTGCACCGCCCCTCCGTTTTGGGTGCTTTGTTTACGTCAAGTTATGTTTTCATCTCTTGAAACAAACAAACAACTTGTTTTGGATTTGCAGCCTTCAATGCATCGTATTGCCACTGGTTATCAAATACTTTACATCTTCCAGACTAATGAGTTGTCAAAACACTACCGTATTTTAGTATTTGATTCAGCAATGTGCAGGTCGGCACACTAGTATGTCAAAAACGAACGTCCACGCTAGCTAACTGGCCTCCAGAGCTAAAGTAGCTAACAAGTGTTAGCTGCTGTTATCTAACCAAACCGCTCTGTTTTAGCAACAGCAGCGAATCCGCTTGTTTACCGGCTACTTGGAACCGGTGTTATGAAACGAACGGTTGCACTTCGTTAATAGCATACACAAATAAACACTCTAAATGTCAGAATCTTTAAGTGAAGTCCCGCATATTTTCAGAGCATTCGCCTGTTGCTGGTTCAGCACTCATACAGATAACGTTACGGGTTAGCTGTAGCTGACGTGAATGTTAGCTTGCTAGCTAACAACAACAACAACGGTCTGCTAGCTAACGTTACTGTAATAACAATTAAATGGACTCATTGCTCCTGTGAGCACAGTCTATCGGGCCTGCATAAGTATTATTGTTATATGACACAAACATTCACACCCATGTTTATTCTGCCTTGTAGTAAATTATGATTCCTGTAACGTTATCATAACTTTGTCTTTGATGGAGTGTTGTCAGCAGTGTCTCCAGTATTTTACTGATGTGATGTAGCTAAGGCTAACGATATACTTTTGCCCCGCTTAGATTATTTCGCGATACATGGGTGCCGATTCGATTTGTATTGCGATTTTCAATTATTGCGATTTTCCTTTCCTTCTTTAACAAAAACAAAAGTTGAATAACACACTACTAGAGACAATATATTATGAGACATTTCTAAAAACTATTTCATTTGTAAAGAAGAACATAACATGGATTTTCTGCTTTCGCTCTTTTCTTTGCTGGAAACAGATATGATGTAGTTGCCGTCAATGGTACCGCATGAACAGAAAATATATAGGTCAATCATTGGTAACAAAATAAATAAAATTGACTCTCGGCTAGAATCGTTGTGATGATATCCCACGGCCATTAATAAACTCTACATTTCTTTGTTTGGGGTTTCTTAGGAATATCTTGGTGGACAAACCTAATGATCAGTCTTCCAGGTGGTCTTCTGAGAGCAACTACCCACCACAGGTAGGTCTACCATGTCCACTTGACTGTCCCCAAATGAAGCGTGACTTGAGGATTGACAGTGTTCGTTAAGAACAAATTGTGAAGTTCAGGGAGGCTTGTGGTTTGTCTGTTTCTACTGTCTGTGGTTGTGTGGTATACTGTCACCATTCTTTTTAAGTGCCTTTTCACACCTGAAAGTCCAAACCAAGGTCTAGATCAAGGTTCATGCTTTTGTTACATTGTATACATTTGAGCCGGGTTAGTTTTGGTTTCAGTGTTTTCCCCTACATTTGTGGAAGACTTAAGTGCACATATTTGGCAGGGGGGTTAGGGGTCCTCCCTCAAGAAAATGTTGTTGATTATATTTTGGGGCTTTTCCCTTTATTACATAGAGACAGTGTATAGGCATGAAAGGGGGAGAGAGATGGGGGATGACACACTTTATTATTGCAATATATGTGTCTCAAACATTGGAAAAGGTAAAGCAGATAATAATGAAAAAAAACAAACACTGCAAAAGCTTAAAGACAAAACTTGCTAAAGAAGTCTACTGGGGACCAACTATGCCTAGTTGCTATACCTAAGGTATAGGTGGTGCCCAAAACGGCTTGGGTTCTGCTCCTAATCCTTATAATTGCAGGGAAAATGCTGGCTTTCACTTTGCAGTTATGCAAGCGCACTATATAACTATACATGACATAACTACGTCCTGTTGCATCACATATGTGAGCTGCGTCTCCCGATACTTGTAAGTGATTGGTTTGTCGATGGGCTTCTCCGTCCTCTCGTATCCTCTCTCTGGTGTCAGAGTATTTCGAACTCCTGCTCTCCCCGTGCTAACGCGGCTCTTTTTGTTGCGGTGTTGAGAAACAAGAAACGGGAACTTTACTTGGGGTTTGAGGAGCTATAGCATTAATTCAGAGACAAACTGAAACCTACACTGTTCATTTACTACCACTTAACAAGTAATCTGCTGATTTATTCTCTGCTGATTGCCGACAGCTGTCTGCTTAGAGCGCATCCACCGTCCCTCTCTCTCGTATACACACTTAAGCACTGAGCTATTCCTTAAAGGAGCTACGCTTCTCTTATAAGGCAACGATAGCCTGCCGGAACTTCCTGTATTTGGTCCCAAAGTCCGACCATCCAAAAAAAATGCTTTCACACTAGAAAACAAACCGGACCATAGTTCAGTTTGATCTTACCGAGACCACATTTCAGCTGTTTGGTCCGGTCCGGGGGAGGTTTCGCTCCTGTAATTTTGGTTCGGATCAAACTGAAAAGTCCGAAAGTTCAGACCAGACGAGGTCTGTGTGAAAGGCCCCTTAGTCACTGCCAGGTCCCATGTCTTTCTCATTTCTTTACAAGCTGCTTAGCCTACCAAGTTGCTGACCTGTTCTTATTTGATCAACGGAAACAAAGTTGGTGCCAGTTGACCTCAGACATTTGAGCAGTAGTGTCCGAGTTGTTGTGGACTGCAAATTGAAATTATAATGTAACCATGATCAGAGTCGATGCGGCAGACAAGGTAAGAGTTGTTTTTAGGGCTGCGACTAACGATTTATTTTCATCGTCGATTAGGGATCGATCGATACTGTTTTTTCAGGGCCGATACTGATTACTAGAAGTTAATTCAAATTTAAGATTTTGGAATATTACAAACAACAACACAACACTTTGTTTAAATGCTTTAAGCAATTATTTAATATGTAATAATGAGAAACTGTCAACATAATTCACAGTAACAGATAGATAGTGTAGGGGACATTAAGTCAGACTCAGTGGGGAGAGAAACAGAAGGGGCAGACGGAGCTGCAGCCGAGCCAAAGTAGCGGACCTTTTAATTAACGAACTTTATCGGTTATCAGGCAAATAAAACGCAGATACAGATAATCTGCAAACTGCCAAAAAACGGGCCGTTAATCGGCCTATCCTTATTGTTGATTAATCTGTTGATTATTTTCTTGATTTAGTCTATAAAATATCAGAAAATAATGAAAAATGTGGCTCAGTGTTTCCCAAAGCCTGAGAGAACGTCCTCAAATGTCTTGTTTTGTCCACAACTCAAAGATATTCAGTTTACTGTCACAGAGGAGAGAAGAAACTAGAACATATTCATAATCTGAGAATTTTCTCAAACAGATTCATCGATTTATCAAAATAGTTGACAATTATTTTAATAGTTACCAATGAAATGATTAATCTTTGCAGCTCTAGTTGTTTTAAGTGAGATAAGAACAGCGTGATAGGTGCAATGTGGCACTGACCTTGATGATGTAATAGGAGCAGCAGTTTTGAGTGATGACATTATTTAGTTATATTTAGAGCTGGAAGATTAATCGAAAAGGTATTGACATTCTGAAGCTGTTTTTACGTAGTTTTTCCCATGACAATAATCTAGATAATTTATTCCTGTTGATAGGCCTTCTTCCTCCTTAAAAACACTCTGCCGCGTGTGTAGTCACGTGACTTGGCCCGGGCCAGTCAGCCGCACGGATAGCATAACTGAGGATTACTCAAACCGTGAGTCCGAGTCAGCTGAGCAACTTTTGCCCAAAAAAAACCCTGTGTCAGTCGGTGGGAAACATTTTGGCTTCAGAAAAGATGATTTAGAACAACGTGATTTAATATCGTTCATTTATCGTTACCAAGGTAGACTGTGCAAGTAATTGTGATTTAGATTTTTTTTTAGGTATTGTGCAGCATTTTTTGTGTGTAATAAAGGATTTTGTACCATGTTTTTAAAATGTAATGAATGAGTTGCTCATTAACATGGCTTCGATATGATTTTGAAATTGACTAACTGGTAGTGAGGCTTTCTCTGCTATGTGCTTTGAGTGCTTTCCCCCCACACACCCCAGATTTAGGCTAAAGACACAAAGGCTCTAGAGAATTTATCATCCACTTATGATTCCTTGGAGTCATTTTATAAGCACAATGCATTTTTCACAGTTTTCTGACCTTTCATAGACCCAGTGATTAACAAAAAAAAGAGCAAATTAAATAATACTTCTTTGCAGCTCTAATTGGTGTCAATCTCGAGTCATTCAGGAATGTTTTCATGCTAATATGTGGCCTTGTCACACAACTAGAGCACGGTTAAAATGGCATAGTACTGAATAGAAATTTTCAATATATACACATCGTGAAAAGTTTAACCCGTTCTGTACCAACATTGATTTGTCCTCACATACTTAAACAAACAACATATTGTAGCTGGTATGGTGGCATGTTTTGATTGGCTTCAGAAAACTCACTGCCCCAGTGAACAAGACATTGAACTTTACTCCCAGGAGGGAGATGGGTGAAGTTCACTTTGAATGTCCAAAGTGGATAGTCGCTAAAGTGGGAACTAGTTGTACTGTGTCTCTGGAAGAAAAACATGTTCACACAAAGTAAATGCATGAATTTGTGATAACGGCACATGCATCGTATTGTTCATAGGGGAACTCCCAGTGCTCGCTCATGTTATTCATACCATAGCAAAACGACACAAAAATCAAGTGGCTCGAATAGTTTGTTGCCCTTACGTCAAGCCATTAAACCAACGTGTGTGCCAAATTACAGGCAAGAATCTGTAAATGTTTAGTTCAACATATGAGTCATCACAGGAGCTCGACGGGAGGATCCGGCTTTACTAACCCATGTTGACTCATGACCACCTGGGCCGAAAAGGACCGGATCAATGCCTGGCAGGAGTAGAGCTGGGTACCAAATTCGATACTTTTTAGTCACCGAACGAATTGCCTCCTTAGTATCGAAAAATGCCTCGTCAGTCAATACCCAATTTCAATACCAAAGAAGTAAATCTCATCAGAGTCAGTGAATCAATAAGCATGCAGCATGCTTCTACCGAGATCTAACAATGCTGCTGATTGGCTGGCTAACGCCAGAAAAACTCAGTTACACAGAGACGAGGCTCATCCAAAATTCCGTTTGTGTCGTGATTCATCTCTAAGAGTGACACTTAATATATAGTCTTACACTCCACTTAAATTACGACTGAGATGCTTGATAACTAACCTTTAAGTGCAGCTTTGGGCCAATATTTTTTTTACTCTTAAGTCAATTCTCAGCTGTGTTCTTGTTAGTAATTCTCAGAGGCTTGATAAATATGGGCCCAGATCTATCCCCACACCTCTCTCCACTGCAGCTGATTGCAGACCACGCCCACCTCCACAAAAACAAAGAAATGGGGCTACCTCTCGCTCATCTTGTAGAGTGTGCGCCCCGTAACTTTGAATCCGACCTGCGGCCCTTTGCTGTGTGTCATCCCCTCAATCAGTCCCCCTTTTCTCTCTATCTGCACTATCTAAAAAAAAACAAATCAATTCTGGGAAGAATAATTGATTTTAAAAATGGCCACAAAAAATATCA
Organism: Perca schrenkii; assembly: GCA_025617405.1. Classification (NCBI taxonomy): domain Eukaryota; kingdom Metazoa; phylum Chordata; class Actinopteri; order Perciformes; family Percidae; genus Perca; species Perca schrenkii. The sequence continues at coordinate 3,973,806 of CM046809.1, read as the reverse complement.
CTACACATACATGAATCAATGTTCCTGCCTGTGGTCTGCACTCGTTGTGGCCTAATGGCCACTGGCGATTTGTCACTAGTGGCTTTTTTCCATTACATGGTACCTGCTCGACTCGCCTCGACTCGCCTTTTTTTTTTTTTAGTATCCCCTCCATCGAGGTTCAGAGCGAGCTGAGGCGATACCAAAAGGTGACGTGAAAACCCGCAGACTACTGATTGGTCGGAGAGAATCACTGCGTCATCATTGCTATAGCGACAGACGGGGGTGTCCTGAACAAATTCGCCATTTTTAAATAGTTTAGCCAGCGGTGTTTTTTTTTTTTTTTTTGCTGCCTCCAGCTTATTTTGAAACTAAATGTGTCTTCTGGCAAACAGCCACATGCCAAAAACAACACACCTTCGACGTTCTGTGTGTGTGTGTGTGTCGCGTTAGATCATGGCAGTTTTCTGCGGCGTCGCTATGACGACCAGCCACGCTCTCCTCACGCATGAGGCGGTACTAAATCTGCAATGGAAAACGTAGGACGGGGCACGTCGGGCCGAGCTGGTACTAGCAGTGGGTAAGCGCTCTAAGTGTCCTGGCTGGTTGACACGTAGACGCGGCTCAGAGATTGTCCGTAATGCCACTTACCTGACGCAGTAGCTCGACCTTGCTGTAGTCATTGAGGTAATGAGCAAATCTTTACCTAGTGGGCGGCCTGCCATGAGTGCCGTCCTCACACACACTTAATAGCATCATAACTCTGCTCTTTTTTTGCCTTTTCTCCTTTTCCTCTCTCTTTGTCTCCAGTTTTTAATCTTGAAATTGGAAAGGCCGGCAATCGTTCAGAGCATCACCTTCGGGAAGTACGAGAAGACTCACGTCTGCAACCTGAAGAAGTTTAAAGTGTTTGGTGGGATGAGTGAAGAAAACATGACAGAGCTTTTGTCCAGGTGAGATGCCACTGCTTTTTTTTTTTGGTATCGTGTGTGATTATTGCAGTTTGAACATACAGACTTTTCAGCAGCTTCAGCGTTAAAGAACTAATGATCTAGTTTATTTTACTAGATCTCTATATCTCTTTACATCAATTATTATAATTTTTTTTTAAATAACAAATGAAATTCGAATGGTATCCTGGGCGGGTGCTCCGGAGCTGCTGCACCCACTGAAAATACTCAGCACCCACGTGTGCCAGACTGCCAGTAGGCTACATTCATTTAAAATTAAACATTGCAGTTGGCGCTAAGTGGAGCGTGTGAGCGCTGATCGCGGTTACGTGTCAGATAAACTTTTCATCTCCAATCCTAGCTGGATTTGTGAGAAGTGGCGCTGTCCTGAGTTGAAGGATGGCCTACTTAACGGCTTTATTATCGAGTTAATAGGCATGTGTGTTCATGTCAGCCGCTGTACATTTCCTAAGGAGGATGGAGGAAAACATAAATCGGCCCCTATGATCGAGGAAGACTGACAGCTCTATTATAATTTATTTACAAGACTGTCAAAGGGAGACTTCCCTGTCAGATGCTGCTCTCCCTCTCCTCTGCCTGCTCCGTGGCCAGTGTGTGTGTGAGGGACAGCCCGGTCAGCGAGCTCGTTATGTTACGCCCGCAATCTCTTGTGGAGCATTATAACTTCGAAAAACCTCAGGTTCCAGTTAATCTTATAATGGATATGTGTCTTTTTTTATTTAAACAAACGATCGGGGAACAGTCGGACAAAATTTCCTATCAATTTTCGTAAAACGGCCCATATTTAAGCAGTACATAGTTGATTTCTCGCATAAAAAAAGTCTCCGAAGTGAATTTAGTGATGAAATAGCAGACGGAACAATGTATAAAGTTTCCAGTTGTTGGCCACAACAGCAATCCATGGTTGTTGTGATTGTTGCGGCGCTTTGCACGCCAACACACTTGACTTTGAATTTCTGATTGGGCGGGCCAGCTGTCAATGTGGGCGGGCCCAGGACAGCCCACAGCTCCGCGCCTGCCTGTAAAGTTTTTAGGTTAGCTATAGAAGAGACTAGGATTAGTGTGTGTCTGACAGGGTGGGGTGGGCGTGGCATCCCGATGGTGGCTCTCCATCGTGATGTCGGTCAGCCATCACGATGGACAATGATCTCGTCCATCGACACAACCCTACTGACCCTATAAGCTTTTTTCCACTGCGGGAACTTAAAGACCTGTGATCCCCTGGAAGGAGTTGGTTAGTGCTTCTGCTTTGTGTTTCCACTCCGTTTTACAAACTTGGACATTTTGGATACACGTCACTGCAGTTGTGTGTAGAGCTGTTAACGATTCCAAATGTTGCTGTACAATTAATTGTCTCAAATAATTGCGATTAACAATATAATTGTCTCTTCCGGTCAAATTTTTTTTAAGAATAATTATTTATTCATTACTATTTGAAACAAATTACGGTTTTGAATGAATCCCAGGATACATCACTGTCACGTGACCCAGATGATGTCATAACACAGATACACAGCCTATGAAGTAAACAACGCCTCTTATTTATCAAAAAATATTTTTCCTAACCGTATCTCCCCCCCGTTGTTATTTTGTTGCTATGAACGGGGATAGGGTCAAGTGCCAACCACTAACTATTGAAATAATAATAAAAACATATAGTCTGACCAATAAGCACTTATATCATTACAATTAAGCATATCTAAACAAAAGCAATTACCAGTCACACGCCTTAAGTAAAAACCTTAGCTAATGTTAGCAATTAATTACGGTTAAACAAAGACATCGCGATTATGTAAAAATATTGACAATTAGACAATTATGTAATAATTGTTACAGGCCTAGTTGTGGGACAGACGACAATGGAAAAGTGTTGCTATTATTGATTTTCCTCCATCTTTGCGTGTCATGACTTTTAAATGTCAGAATTAGTAAGTCAGTGGAAAGGCCTGTAGGAGGCGGAGGGAATGAGAAAATACGTTATAGACATGCAGCTTTTGGTCATGCTGCCCCGCTACTTGGTCGCAAAAAATAGTTCAGTACCAGAAGTGCTTTTAAGCAATTTGAACTTTACTGCAATACCTTATCAATGTAGTTATACAATTCATTATTTCTCTATCAGGTGCATACAGCCATGTCCCACTAGTGACACAGCAGTCCATAGTGCATAATACTGACTGTGATTATCACTAAATGCCAGGTGTCAGATCAGTACTTGTATCGGGATACCCTGATTTAACCCTCCTGTTGTAATCGGGTCAAATTTGACCCATTTTCAAAAAGTGTCTACATCAAAAATGTGGGTTTCTTTCAACCAAATTGTCCAAAAAAGTTATGTGGATTGGTTCCATACACCTTTCTTTACAAGTAAAATAAATGATCAGTTAACTACTTTGATTGAATTTGGGCGTTTTATTCAATCTTATAGCATTTGAGAAAAAAAAGAAAAGAACGTTAAACGGTGACAAAAATGTGGGAAATGACAACAAAAACTTTCAAATAAAGTGCACAAGAAGTCAACAAAAACATCGGGAAAAAAATGACAAAAAAACTTCGTAAATTCTTCAAAAACGCCGGGAAAAGTGACAAACATCAGGAAAAGCGACTAAAGTGTTGAAAAAAGACGACCAAAGCTATAGTAGCAACCAAAAAAAAAAGTTTGACCTTTTTTTGTGGACCGGAAGACAACACAAGGGTTAAGTTATCCAGGGTGGCCGCGGGTCCTTAAAAAGTCTTAAAAAGTCTTAAATCACTTTTCCTAAAAATAAGGCCTTAAAAAGTATTAAATTGTCTTAAATTCAGATTGGATAGTTCTTAAATATTTTTGTGTCATGCCACCGCGAAAATGCAGGCAATCTGTTCTGCCAGCCAGGTCGAATATTTTTTACGCAAGGTAACGTAACCCCATTTGTACATGACCTATCCCCTGACCAATCGGCTATCCTAACCTTAACCTTAACCTTAACCGAGGTCAAATGCCTAACCCCTACCAATCGAGCTGCTTCGTGGGCGGGTCTTGGCGTGGCCATAGTCAGTGGGATTTGCAATTTCGCCGCATACAGGTAATAGGCTACAGCAGTGGTTGATAGCCACCTAGAAACATGGGGAAATGGAAGTTCAATTACAAATGGCTTGAAAAGAACGAGTATTATTGGTTAAGGTCGGTGCCTGGGAATGTTTATGAAGCGAACTGCGTTATGCGTCGGAAGAATTTCAAACTTGGTAAACTACGTACTACATAAAGGCTCGCCAGCAGCCCGTAATTGCTAGTTTCTGCTACACCATTTCTACCGCTAGCAACGATGTAAACGCTACAACGCTGGATGTTAGGATGGGAAATCCACAGCCAACAATGCCAGCTGACCTCCGAGCAATTTGTGGCTCTATGCCAACACTCGGAGCAGAGGTGATTTGGGTGCTGAGGACTGTGACAAGCCACAATTCCTACAGGTATAATGACGAGATTTAAGAAGTGTTCAAAGCAATGTTTCCAGATTCGGGGCTTGTACAGTCATTTACCTGTGGAAAGGACAAGACCAGATACGTTACGCTAAATTTGGACTGGCGCCGTATATCAAAAAATAACTCCTCACCTAAGTCCAAAAATGCGGTGCGTTTGTAATTATGTTTGACAAGACACTTAACAAGACAACCAAAAGCAAACAACTGGACTCGCATGTGCTTTATTGGTTAAATGACAAGTGGTGCTCATAAGTTTATGAACCCATGATAAGGAATACAAAAATCATCTTTTGGAAATTGATCTTAATTCCTTATTTTAAAAAAGTAGGAAAAGTCCAACCTTGACTGACACCAATTTTCTTTGTGAATAAATAATGTATCGTAAATAAATAAATGTTCTTCCTTAAAATCAGTCCACCCCTATGTTAAATTCCCATAGAGGCAGGCAGATTTTTATTTTTAAAGGCCAGTTATTTCATGGATCCAGGATACTATGCAGCCTGATAAAGTTCCCTTGGCCTTTGGAATTAAAATAGCCCCACATCCTCACATACCCTTGACCATACCCCCCACATCATCACATACCCTTCACCATACCCCCCCATCCTCACATACCCTTCACCATACCCACCACATCATCACATACCCTTCACCATACCCCCCACATCATCACATACCCTTCACCATACCCCCCACATCATCACATACCCTTCACCATACCCCCCCCATCCTCACATACCCTTCACCATACCCCCCACATCATCACATACCCTTCACAGTACCCCCACATCCTCACATACCCTTCACCATACCCCCATATCATCACATACCCTTCACCATACCTAGAGATGGGGCACTTTCAATAAAATCATCTCTCAATGTAAATCAAACCAGCTATGAGGCTAACTGAAATAAAACCATGCCAATCTCTAGGTATGGTGAAGGGTATGTGATGATGTGGGGGTATGGTGAAGGGTATGTGATGATGTGGGGGTATGGTGAAGGGTATGCGAGGATGTGGGGCTATTTTTATGAGCAGCGTGTATACTATTTATACATATTGGCAGGTAAACAGCAGACTCTAATACCATTCTAAAACTCAATTTGGCTGTTTTTACTTCATTCATTTTAATTTGTCTAATTAACGTATAGTGCCCTATCCATAGTTGAAATTCACTTGACAAATCAGTAAAGCTTAACTATATAATACACAACATACAAGAGGTTAGTTAATAAATATATTTATGGCACACTTACTTTGAAATGCTGAAGTAGATCCTGGGCAGTTGCATGGCCCATGAACTGCTCCATATAATCTTGACTGGATGTGGTCATTTAACCAATAACGCACATGCAAGTCCAGTTGTTTGCTTTTGGTTGTCTGGTTCAGTGTCTCGTTGAACATAATTACAACGCACCGCATTCAAGTCTTGAATTTCATTTAGAAGTGGTCTTAAAAAGTCTTAAATTTAACTTGTTTATACCTGTAGCCACCCTGTTATCGTAATCTGGAGGAAAGAGTTGGATCGGTGCATCCCTAGTTCTGAATTGGTTTATATGATGATAATGATGAGCAAAATGTGCCGGTTGTGTACCGAACTGTCATGGAGGATGCTGGGTAAAATTGCAATCTTTAGCCAGAATTGGCTGAATTTGAATTCCGTTCTTGTCATTACGAGATCACTAATTCCTGGAGGAGCTGTATTGTGGGAAAGTGGAAGAAACAATTCCTTATGCTTTTGAAATAGCAAATTCAAATACATTTGACTAAGTTATGTTTAAAAAACATAGTTTTATTAATGTTGCTTTTGCATTTATCTGGTGATACCTGATTATTGTAAAATGCCAACATATTTTACTCATACATGTACACATGTAGATTTATTTTTTTCCTCAGTGCTATATATGGAAACTGAAACTCAGTAATTGGTGGATCACAAAAATGTATGTACCAGTATATTGATGCAGTTAGCATCTCAACTAGGACTGTCAATTTATCAATATTATATCGATATCCATATATGAGGCTAGATATCGTCATACATTTTTGATATCGTTGTTTTAAAGGCTGCATTACAGTAAAGGGATGTCATTTTCTGAACTTACCAGACGTACTAGTCTATTATTTGCCTTTACTCACTTAGTCATTATATCCACATTACTGATGATTATTTATCAAAAATCTCATTGTGTAAATATTTTGTGAAAGCACCAATAGTCAACCCTGCTATATCGATATCAATTTAATCGGTCAAAAATTATTGTGATATTTGATTTTCTTCACATCGTCCAGCCCTAATCTCAACCCAATAATGTTATTTGTGAAGCAGCTGCATCCTTTCCATTCTTTTATTTTTCTTCCTTCTTTCCTCTCCCTTCCAGTGGCCTTAAGAATGACTACAACAAAGAAACGTTCACCTTAAAGCACAAGATCGATGAGCAGATGTTTCCCTGCAGATTTGTCAAAATAGGTGAGAGCTTGTGGTTGGCAAGTGTCTGTGGTTTCTGTTGCTCTTAGAAAAGAAACATACGCTGTGAACAGGTCTGTCTCTTCACACTGTTTGTCCTCTTTCTCTGTCTTTTCTTGCTGTCTCATAGTGCCTCTGATGTCTTGGGGTCCCAGTTTTAATTTCAGCATCTGGTACATTGAGCTGCACGGTATCGAAGATCCTGATGTGGTGCAGCCCTGCCTTAACTGGTACAGCAAGGTAAGTACCCAGGGTAGCCTGGGGCGTGAAAGGCCAATCGACGCCGTGGGTACGTACGTAGATACGTGGAGATTCGGGCCCTACGCCGTAGCCTGACGTGCACCTCTCAAAAAATTTAATTACATGTTGCCGCGACGCAGAACGCAACTGTCATTGGTCCCCTTGGCCGTGGATTGGTAGCGTCGCATTTCCCCTCGTCTCGCATTGCCAGACCTTCCTTCACAGCGCTGCCGAGGAAGGTCTGGCTAGTCCACACAGCATTCTGGGAATGGCAGAAAAACGTGCTCTGGTTTATTGGCATTTCTTTAAACCAATCACAATCCTCTTGGGCAGCGCCAAGCGCCTGGCGGGGCCACGGAGCCTCTGCAAAATAGCCTCGGGAAGGAACTTGTTTTGGTGGAACGTGTGTACGTTCAAAAGTTGTTTTAGTCATGCGAGAGACAACTCCGATTGGACAGATAGTCTAGCTAGCTGTCTGGATTTACCCTTTCAGAGACCTGAGGAGCAGTTAACCATAGTCCTCAGAAATCCACTGGAGTTTAGAACGCCAACACAAAGAAAGAGGAAGGTGAGGGACATCTGGCGGAATTTCCGGCAACACTGGAGCAATCCCGGAAGTGGAACTAAGTTGATATAGACTACATTTCCCCCCCCGACTCATTTCCTGGTTCTCCTTCTCCATAATCAACATGAAATCAAGAAGAGGGTTAACTTTTCCTGCTCCAGATTTCCCACCGTCTTCAGAAAGAACAGGGGAGACTCTTTGGTTCTCTCACTATGACTCTAGAGTCACTACTCGCTCCGAAGCTAATCACCGTCACTCTCTCACTCGCTCTACCAAACACTCCCCGTGCGCACACACACACACACATGCCTGCCCTGCTATTCTCTTAAAGATATCGATGCACACACCAACATACAAGTATAAACTTTATTCACGCCTCCAAAGCTCAGAAAAGTCGACCCCGTTTGGGAAATGGTTGTGTAAAATTTGTGTTCTGTGTGAAAGTACTCCGGACAAAAACAACGGTCCAAAAAATATATTGAAGTGCAAATTAATTGCACGAAAAAAACACGTCCCCGGTGTGTAAAAACCTTTTTAGAGATGTGTTCTCGGACGGGAAGAGTGGATTCCAGATTCAGCAGGCATGAGTCTGTAATGGGATGGATTAATCAGCTGGCAGGAAAACTAAACTGCTCTACCAAGTGCCTCTGAGTTGTCCCTTAACAACACAAATGTCCTTCAGCAGGACAACTTAGGAAACGATCACACCTACAGTTTATCTTTCATCAAACCAGTGTGAAAACATTGCATCTGCTAACTTTTTGCAATTATGTATCTTAGCCTTCGGGGATTGTAAATGCAAGCCACGCAGACTCAGCAGTAGCGCATTCATATGAAAGAGTTTGAATAATTTTTTTCTCCCCTGGTTCTCCCATCTTCCCAGCCTCAGTCCATTTTTTTAATTCCGCCGATCAAGATGAACTTCATGTGAACTCCTTCATGTAATTTATTGAGACCAGAATTGACTGCATCATTACAAATTGCAGTTTGAGCCCAATTTGTGCTGTGCTACACTTTCCAAGCATAAGGTAACCTTAGGCAAGATAAATGCAAACATACGTCTTCTTAGCCCATAAAACTGGAGTGGGTTCAGATTACAACCCCACACCTAACAAACAGCCTCATGGCTGTAATGGAAGAGGTTTTAGTTGGGCTGGGTTTTAAACCGATGTACAGTACCAGTCATATGTTTGGATACACTTTTTCCCATTCGCTTGAATGAGAAAGTGAGTCCAAACTTTCGACTGGCACTGTAATTAAAATACCTTTTTATCAATACCAAAAGATCTTTGTACATTTTTATCATTTTCATTGAACTGATAACAATAACATGAGTAGCTGAGATGTAGGAGCGCTGTGACATCGCAAAAGAAAAAAAAGATGACGCAAGAAATTTGTAATAAACCAGAATTATCCTTTAACGCACACAGGACTATAAGACGTTATACTAAATAAAGTTCAATAAATAACTTAACAAAATTATAATTTAAATGAGTATATGCTTGATTAAGAGTGTGAACGCATTTAAAAACTTGACTTTGGTGTTATTTGGCGTCACCCAATTTGAAACGGGACTGTTGTATGGGTTGCGTTTGTGGACCGATTCGAGTCCATCGCTGCTCCACATATCCGCTTATATCTGTTTCCTCTCCATTGTTCCCTTGCAGTACAGGGAACAGGAAGCCATCCGCCTTTGCCTCAAGCACTTCCGACAGCATAACTACACAGAGGCCTTTGAGTCACTGCAGAAGAAGACTCGGATAGCACTGGAGCACCCGATGCTCACCCACCTGCACGACCGGCTGGTGCTGCAAGGAGACTTTGACGCCTGCGAGGAGCTCATAGACAAAGCTGTGAGAGGTATTGCACTCGGCCTGATGAATCTAGAGCAGAGATCTTCAACAGGGGGGTCCTCAGAGTGACTGCATAGAGGGGCCACCAAATTATTGCTAAATGTTAAAATTTAAAGTAAAAAAAAAAATATCTTCACATCAATACAACATATTATTAGCAAATATAAATCAGCTTATTTGTGGAAAAAAACAAAACATTAAAGTGCTCATATTATGCTAAATTTCACATTCATAATTGTATTTAGGGCTTGTACCAGAATAGGTTTACATGGTTTAATTTTCAATTAAACCATGTTTTTTTTTTTATTAAACCATTTTTGTTGTACTGCACATTGCTGCAGCTCCTCTTTTCACCCTGTGTGTTGAGCTCTCTGTTTTAGCTACAGAGTGAGACATCTCACTTCTGTTCCATCTTTGTTGGGAGTCGCACATGCTCAGAACCTAGGTAAGGACTACTAGCCAGTCAGAAGCAGAGTATGAGGGCGTGCCCTGACAGTAGCTAGGTAAGGACTACTAGCCAGTCAGAAGCAGAGTATGAGGGCGTGCCCTGACAGTAGCTAGGTAAGGACTACTAGCCAGTCAGAAGCAGAGTATGAGGGCGTGCCCTGACCATAGCTAGGTAAGGACTACTAGCCAGTCAGAAGCAGTGTATGTATGTATATATATAACCCAATAAAGGAAAGGGAAAAAGCCTAATATGAGCACTTTAATACTGGCCCATAGGTAAAGACGCTGATGTACTTGATTTTTCACAATGCGTACACATAGATGACAACGCACAACCTACGCTCCAAAGGAAGGCATGATGCGCGTGGCAGTCATCTTACATATGCAAACGTGGTTAAAAGCAAGTATATTTGCGCGTTAAGGTAGTCACTAAGATAGCCTTCCACAGATACAGTTAATATGGATTCCCTGTGCCACATGTATGTTTAACATTAAAACATGATTTATAAAATCATGCCAACAATTATTATTTGAATAGCTTAAACGTATAAAGGTAGGTACGTATAAAGGCTTTAGGCCACCCTACACGTTATTGTAGGCCCAGTTTAATATGCAAAGTAGTTTTATACAATATATGTTTTGGGGTGGGTCCCTGCTCTGTCTCTGTTTCAGTTAAAGGGTCCTTGGCTTAAAAAAACGTTGAAGACCCCTGACCTAGAGTAAAGATGACTGCAATCCTGTATTAATTTTGAATGATACTGAGTCAAAGCCTTTTATTTTTTTTTTAATGCCTGGTTTCTGCTTAATTGATGATTTTGCCATATGTGGTCCTCTTGTCTCCTTGCTAGATGGCTTGTTTAACCAGTATATCAGCCAGCAGGAGTACAAGCCCAGGTGGAGTCAGATCATCCCGAAATGCAACAAAGGTACAAGCGCCCAAGAAATCAACCGAGACGACGTGAACAGTGAGACCATCTTTTCAAGTGGGGAAATATTCCCGATGTGTCGATCAAACATTTCAGCACACGGTGAAAGCTTTGTGGCCCTGTAGCTAAAGCCATGCCTCCCTCCCTCCCTCTCTCCCTCCCCTCTGCTCCTCCCATCGATCCCACATGATCCCCCCCCTCTCTCTCTCTCTCTCGCTTTCCTCTGCGTCATCCTCCATCTCCCACGCTCATACAACACCCCTTGTCCCCTTCTTCATCTCCTCTTTGCAGGCGACGGCGACGACAACAGGCCGGGGATGAGGGGAGGACATCAAATGGTCATTGACGTCCAGACTGGTGAGACCCACGCAGCTGGTGTTATGACTTGGCTGTTTAACTGACGCTATGACTCACATCCTCCTCCGCAGACTCAGAACACCAAGCTCCATTACGTTTAATCAAATTAACCCTCACTCCACCTCAAGCCCACCTCCTTTAAAAGAAAACCGTCCCGAGGGCATTTCTGTACTTAGTAGCACACGCATCATGACTTTTGTTTCAACCGAGACATGCAGCTTTTGTTTGAATTTTTTATCTGCCAAAGTTGTTTCTGGTGTACAAAAGCCTGCATTGTGTGTGTGTGTGTGTGTGTGTGAGAGGGAGTGATGCAGTGTCTGCAACTTGTGTCAGAGCTGAGAGAAGTGTCTCAGGCCGCACACACTGACTTCTGTGTTTTGCTCGCAGTAGTTGATAATAGAAGTTGATGCAGGAGAGCCTAAATGATTTCTTTGTCACCAGTCCTGTCTCGTGCCAATTCTGTCCCCTTTTTTTCTTTTCTTCTTCTCTTAATCCCATTTTCTCAATTGGCAGTAATGATTTTACCGTACGCTTTGATTCAAATGTTTTCTTTGTCCCGCAGTCCTGTTTAAATCCTTTTTGTTCCTTATACTGTTTAGATCCTGGGTAATTACTTTGTTTTGATTATTATGGAGCTCGCTAAAGAACCTATTCACAGTGCCGTGTGTCTCAACACAGAGCTTTTCCTGAAAAGAAAGTAGAGTTTTCTTAAGCCCTATTCGCACAGGATCTTGGGACCTCGTGCGATTTAGATTTAGAAATGACCCCTCCCCCCCCAAACCGAGTTTCGTGTGGCTACCCGGAGGCGCCTGGAGGACGGCCAGGCTCAGGCCGCCGCACCGCACTTGTGTTGTAGTTCCATTTATCTTTTTGGGCCAGGCCCGGTAGAGGTCTCCAGAGGGCTCGTCCCCTATCCCGGCCGCGGTGGCAGCCACACAGCGTCACCGTCAGCCCTCGGACGAAGCCGCGGGGAGCGCGTAGTCTTGTGGACCGAGGTCTCCGGTCGGGCGGTGGTACGGGCTAGGTTGGTCATGAAAGGTGGCGCCCGCGTCCCCCCGCCATCCCTCTTCGCCAAAGAGGGATAAAAGGCACACAGCAAACAAAAAAATTTAACAATTTACACCATGCAATGAAAAACTTGCTTTGCCAGGCTTCCTTACACAACGCATGAAAAGAGATTAAAAACAATTACAAATGACTAGAGGTCACTAGGTAATGCTAATCCCGTGTGAACAGGGCTTTAGTCACAGTCCTGTAACTTTTACTCCCAGTTCCATTTTAATACTTAGTAATAATTTACTTTAATATTGAGCTAATAATCATACATCATGATCTCATGCTGAATTACTGCACCATACACAGTTAGTTAATACATTCCTGTCCACTCCCAAGCAACTTCCTGGAGTATCTCTCTATCTTTTTAAAAAAAATGTTTTAACCCAGTGGTTAGTTCATACAAGCTATATGTTTAGCTACTGTAGGGCTGGGTATCTTTCAAAATGTTTCAACGCCAACAACGTGATTTGGCTACTGGTTCCCAGAGGTGTCAGAAGTATTCCCAATCATTACTCAAGTAGAAGTATAGATACTTGGGTTTGAAAAGACTTCTGTAGAAGTTGAAGTATCAACTCAAGCTTTTTACTCAAGTGAAAGTGTAAAAGTACTGTTTTCAAAACTACTTAAAGTATAAAAGTAATGTAAGGGGAAACAAATGCCATTAAGGACAAAAGCTTAGCCCGCCCCACAGGGTGCCTTTAGTGCACTACCCCACCTCCACAAAAAAACATTTTTCTAAAGGCAATAATGACTATAATGTCATATTAAAATCATACCTGCAAACTCAGAAGGGCTGAAAAGCGTATGTCATCCAACCACAATCAAATTCACTCTGGATAGGTTTATTTTTATTTTTTTTCACGATGACAAGCCGAAATGAGTAACGAGGCTATTTTTAAAATGTCAGGAGTAGAAAGTACAGATAATTGTGTGAAAATGTAAGGAGTAGAAGTAAAAAGTCTGCTGTAAAATAATTACTCCAGTAAAGTATAGATACCCCAAATTTCTACTTAAGTAAGTAAGGTAACGACACTTGACACCTCTGTTAGTTCCTGAATAATACTTTTTGATACCAATTTTATGAAACTAAGAGAAATTAAAACATTATGGCACAAATCCTTTATTTATTTTTAGCACCTGCTACGTGAGCCCCATCTCTGTGCTTAACGTAGACTTTTTCCTGCCTGCGTCTACGACTTGTAATGTTAGACAGCCAATCATAAACATTATTAGATCTTGGTAGTGGCATGCTGAGTGCTTATTGGCTCACTGACACTGATGAGATTTACTCCTTAGGTGTTGCATGACAAGGCATTTTTTTGATACTCTTTAATTTAGTGGCAAGTCGTTCGGGGCCTAAAAAGTATTGAATTCGGTACCCAGCCCTAGGTTTACCTTCACCTCCCAGGCCCAGGAGCCACACACATGGTATGGTCACAGTATCCTTAAGGATGACCTTCATTCAGGTTCTTTTTTCAAATACAACTTTAATCCTAAACTGATTTATAAGTACACATTTTTTTCGTTGATCATTATCAGTGAGTCATTGAATACACAACCAATTTTTTCCTGGCCCATCCTCTGTTTTTGGAAATGCAGCAGTTGTGGCACAGCTTATTTCCTCCTTCACAAGTCTCTGATACAATCACAACTTCACACCACTCCCATCTGCCTGAGCTGCAGTGGCCTGTGTTTGACCCGAGCCATGTTTTCACAGAAGAGACCAGCGAACTCATTAGTTAGACACGACACAAATGTGTTGTAAAGCAGTAGTATGTTACAGAACATCAATTGTCTTGTTGCAACACGTCCTCTTCTGCAACCTTATCGCTGAGTAGTTCCCAGTGTTTTTGATGATTTTAAAGAATAATAATGGGTGGGAAAGTTATATTCCAAGCCAGAATTTGGATTTAATATCCCAAAAAAATTAATACCCCGAGCCAATTCACAGAGTTGTGACTGGAATTGGTGCGAGTCGAGGCATGTTTTTTGATTGTTCGTATAAACTGTAAAGCCTGATCAATTTCCAAACAGACAGATCGCTTTACTAATTCTAATGTAGGCTTACAGTCGCCCAAGTGTGCAGTGCACTGGGCAGCTGTATTATGTGTGACACAAAAAAACGCTGCGGAGGAGGGTCTGGCTAGTCCACACAGCATTCCGGGATGGGAGAAAAACACGCTCCGGTTTATTGGCATTTCTTTTAAACCAGTCACAACTGTCTTGGGCGGCGCTAAGCTCCACACAGAGCCTCTGCAAAATAGCCTCGGGAAGGAACTTGTTTTGGTGGAACAAAGTAGTTTTAGTCGTGTGAGAGAAAACTCAGATTGGACAGATAGTCTAGCTAGCTGTCTGGATTTACCCTGCAGAGATCTGAGGAGCAGTTAACCATAGTCCTCACAAATAGGCCACAGTTTAAAATTCCAATACAAAGAAAGTGGCAGGTGGCAGACATCCTGCTGAAAATTAGGGACATCCGGCTGGAACCTCCGGCGGCAACGGAACAATCCCGGAAATACAATGTTGATAAAGACTAGAGCTGACCGCACTGGCACATGCGTAGAAGTTAAGGGGCAAAATAGATAAAATCATCCCTAGGATAATAAGGATAGGACAGAATAGTCAGTGTTAGTGATCCCCATCATCTCTATAGTTTGTAAAACTTTGGACAATCAAAATGGTAAATGGTGCCTGACTCCTTATCTTTTAAACCCAAATCAAGTCTGTTTTCAGTCTGCTTGTGCATATGCGTGTAAAAGATTTAGTGCGGATGCAGCGTATATGTGTGTGTTTTTAACCCCGGTACGAGTTCACTCTTAGATATCAGCGAACGCATAAAAATGCCGCAGGGTGGATTGTGCCTCTCTGCATTGACAGATTTGTCTACTCCAACGGACTCCGTGCCAATCCGGCTCCTCCTTTATATGCTTTCTAAAAGCCTAACTTTAATCAGATTATTCCCGGTAACGGGAATGGGTGACCGTTTGTACTGAGTGCAGGGATGGTAGAGCGCCTGAGTTAAGCCGGCTGCCGGCACGGCTTTGCTTTCCAAAGCAGAATGTAAATGACGGAAGAGGAGGTTTAATGTTTGTCCACTCGTTTGTTCGCCCGCAGAGACCGTTTACCTGTTTGGGGGCTGGGACGGCACACAGGACCTGGCTGACTTCTGGGCTTACAGTGTTCAGGAAAACCAGTGGGCCTGTATCTCCAGAGACACAGAGAAAGAGGTAAGTGGGCTCAGAAATGTAGAGCTGTAACAATTCCATTGTACAATTAATTGTCTAAGAAATAATTGCGATCTACAATGCAATTGTCTCTTTTAGTCAATTTTAAAAAAAAAAATATTCATTAACCCTCGGAGGACAAAAGACGCACCGGCACTGAGAACAATAATCTGAGCCTGTCAGCGGCAATATAAGCCCTTTTGTGAAGGTAAATACAAGCTGCACAATTGCCCTGTTAACTTACATTGTAGCTTGTTTCACTGCTGCTGACTGCAGCGATCTCTCTTAATACTGGACCAACGTCAAAGATTGTTGTTCCCATCAGTCACTTAGACACAGAAACATAGTGAAATAGGGTCCAGGGTAACAGGTTGAAAAGAAACGGTAGTTACTCTTTAAGTGTTAACCAGATATTGTATTAGCTTTAGTTCAGGTTAGTTTTTATTTAATGAAGACAATTCATTCATTCATTTATTTTCTTTCATTTTTGGAGGTGAAGTTTACTTGTTAATATGATTCATAGTCTTCATCAGGCCTGAAATTATCGGTGGTTTGACGAACAATCTTTGTGAATAATTCTTTTCATCTCCCCATCAAACACATTGACTGCCCATCAAGACTAGTAAATTCGTTCAGACACAAACTATGCATGTGTAAAACAGCTGTGCCTGTCTGTCTCCTGTGAACCAATCAGAGCGGTCCGAGCGCTCGCTCGTGCCACAAGATGTGCATCGACTCCCAGCGGCGTCAGATTTACACGCTGGGCCGCTACCTGGACTCCAGCGTCCGGAACAGCAAGTCCCTGAAGAGCGACTTCTACCGCTACGACATCGACGCCAACACCTGGACGCTGCTCAGCGAGGACACGTCGGCCGACGGAGGGCCAAAGCTGGTGTTTGACCATCAGGTAACTGCATCCGTCTCTGTCCGTACAAGGGCTGCACGGTATGAGGAAAACTTGCCATATCAGCGTTTCCCCGGGGTCTTAAAAAGTCTATAATTAAAAAATCTGAATTTGTGTTCTAGGTCTTAAATTATTTTAAACCTTCATTTTCCTAGGTCCATGCAACTCTACCTCTAATGCCCTTTTTTTTATTATTCTGTGGCATTGTCTTTCGCTAGTCCAAATATAATGTTTCTGTATTATGACAACAAATGAGACCAACATGCTACTTATATTGCAGCCAATCAGCTTTGGTGTTATTGGTGTGAGTCTCTTCCTGATTGTACCACAGACATAAAACCGATTTTTATTCTTCAGCTATAGGGAAGTGAAAGTTTAGCGATACTGAATTTAGGGCTTAGTTGATGTTGTGATTATAGGTCTTAAATTTCTTTCATTATTGTCTTACATTTGACTTGGTGAAACTTGCAGAAACTCTGGATATGCGATAACGTGGCTGAATATAGCGATGACAATATTACTTGCGATAAGTAAACAAATATTACTTTAAATATTCTCAGGGTACCCGCGGGGTCTTCAAAGTCTTGAAAATGTCTTAAAGTGATGGTTCGGAGTAATTTCACCCTAGGGTCCTTTGCACCATGACCTTGAGCCAAACACCCCCCCGGGTCTAAAATTGGGCGAGTTAGCGTAGAGTAGCGTTATCAGCTGAGTAGCTTAGCGCAGGGGCTAATGGACCCACGTTTGTATCTCGTAAATGACCCCACTAATAATGCCCGAAATGATACCAAACTTCTACACTAGTACATATAGGTTATGTACTCCTAAAACGATGGATTGTAAAGTTTGTAAGTACACCAGAAGTTTATGTAAATAACACTTGCCTGTTGGCTTCTGCTATCTGCTGTTGTTGTTGCTGCTGTGAGACGAGTGCTTAGGGATGTCTACAAATTACACCGAAAACTTTTTTTTTTTAAAGTGCTGTAGTATAACTAGCAGGAGACAAGTTATAATTGAGGTAAGTTTGGAGACATTACCTTATTTAATCATTAAATTAATAAATATTTTTGTTGTATCTCTTTTCGGTGTAGTAATTTGTAGACGGCCCTAAGCACTCGTCTTACTGCAGGCAGCAGCAGCAGCAGCAACAGAGAGCAGAAGAGAGCAGGCAAGTGTTCATAAACTTCTGGTGTACTTACAAACTTTACAATCCATCGTTTTATGAGTACATAACCTATATGTACTAGTGTAGACGTTTGGTATCATTTCGGGCATTATTAGTGGGGTCATTTACGAGATACAAACGTGGGTCCATTAGCCCCTGCGCTAAGCTATTAAACGGCTAACGCTACTCTACGCTAACTCGCCCAATGTTAGACCCAGGTGAAAAAAGCTTCTGGGGGGGTGTTTGGCTCGAGGTCATGGTGCAAAGGACCCTAGGGTGAAATTTCTCCATCACTTTAAATATATTTGAAAAGTAAGGCCTTAAAAAGTCTTAAATTTCTTTAGAAAGTCTTAAATTTCATTCCCAAAGGTCTAACATTTGTATTGTCCTTTCATAAGATAAAAAAGAAAAAAATCAAATCCTTCATTGTTTCGTCACAAAGCATGTATTTGAGTACAATAAAATGTTGGTAAACAATTATTTTTAGAGCCTAAAATCCTTTTCTGATATTCCCTTATATCCTGCATACTTTTGCCAGTATGTTCATGAAGTTGGTATTAAATGTCACTGTAAATGGTCTTAAAAAGGTCTTAAATTTAATTTGTAGAAAGTGGGAACCTGGGGGTACCTTGCTTCTGCTTTAGTACAACACATTGCTCGTTGTATTTAAAACACATGAAAGGTAATCATGTCCAACATTCTTTTATAACACAAATTGAACATTGAATGTAAAAGGCACCACTAAATAAAGAATGACAGTTACATTTTAAAGTGCAGTTTTCTGCTGCTATTTTCTTTCAGCACACAAAATCTCTGAGTGTCTTTGGCGTTACGTCGCAGCCTATTGCAATGTGCGATCTGTTTTGAACACTGATTGAAAACCTCAGACAAGAAAAGGAATAATAAAAAGTAAAATAAAAATGGATTTAGAGACGAATGCACACAAATATATAGAAAAATGATTAAAATATAGAATAAATACCCCCCAAAACAGTGACCTGTTTAAAACAATATAAATGAAAATGTAAACCTGTATGAATTGTTACAAAATTATTATAACTATATATATACACACACACACACACACACACACGCACACACATACATACACTCACGCACACACTCATACACACTAGGGCTGTGCTCGATTGAAGAAATTCTCAGTCTTCTAACACTCATTCAATTGTATCGACTAATCGATTAGTTGATTTAATTGAGAGATCTGTAAATCTAAGTTAGAGTCATGCAACAGCACCACTTTAATTCTTGTGTTTACCAGAGATGTGCTCGTACGTTTCTTGGAAAGAAGTCATTCAGCATGAAAAAAGCATAAAACATGACTAATCGACTAAAGAAATCTAAGTTGACTAAGACCAAAACGACCGATTAATCGACTAATCGACTAAGAGGGAGCAGCCCTAATACACACACGCACGCACGCACACACACACAGCGCCAAAAAATCTTTTATGCAGGAAATACCCTGGAATTTTCCAGCAGCATTTTTGGTTAATGATTAAGTGATTACGTTATGTTTTTCAGCAAGAGTCCTTTTTGCTGTGTCCAGCTTCTCGGATGTGATATTAATTCTTCTCCCGTGATAATAAACTGACGTCACCTCACACCTCCCAGTCTACAGAAAGTGTAGTGTGAGCGGCACATTAGCAGAGCTCCATCTGTGTCTGCACAGGATGCCTTCAGGCGCAGTATGGAGTGTATGTTACTTGCGTATTGGCAGCGCTCAGAGCCCAACATGCAGTCCAAAAACATGTTCATACATTGCCCAGCTTAGATCTCATGTTACGTATCACAGATTGTTAACAGAAATGTCCTATTTTTCACTTATGACTTTATTTAACATGATGGTAGAAGGTGCATTATGTAGATGCTGCTGTTGAACTGAGTCATATCAGACATTTCAGTTTACAGTGAAGTAGTGATATTTTTCATTGGAATTGTTTTTTATTATTATAACTTTTAGCTTTTGTGATGAATGTTCTGTGTTTGACTCTTCAATGTTCCATGCTTATTAAAAGAAAAACACTTATTGCTGGCTGCTCATATCCATGTTCCATAAGAATATAGAGCAAGTTTTGATGGTGTCCCATGTTCTAATGCTCCATGACATGTTTTATCTGTTACACAGTGAATATTGGACTTTAGCTGAACTTTTAAGAAAAAATGCAAATGGAATCGTAATCGCAATATCTGGCATAAAAATGGCAATTAGGTTCTTTCCCCAAATTGTTCAGCTCTATCTCATACAAAGGTTGTAAGGACAGGTTCCGCACAGTCACTTAAAAGGTTTGGAGCAATGCCGCCGCCTTTATTCAAAATAGCAGTGCAAAATAGAATGCAGGGCTTTCAAAGTTTTTTTTCTACTCTGATAGAGCCGAGACAGACTTTTTGTAAGAAGTGCCCCAGCATTCATTAATAACTTTATAAAGTCGATGATAAAAAATTATATTAAAATGATATCTTTTGAAAGTAGTAAATAGTGGAAATCAGTACCTGCACACTAGCACGTGAAAAGTATCTTCTTGTTTGAGGAGAAATAAAACCTCCAAAACGAAATCGGAAACTCCCCCCCCCTCCCTCTTTCTGAACTCTGCCGCTTCCTGTTTCCTGCGTCTCTCTTGTCCTCTGCTCCCTGTCCTTCCTGCAGATGTGCATGGACTCCGAGAAGCACATGATCTACACGTTTGGCGGTCGGATCCTGACGTGTAACGGCAGCGTGGAGGACAGTCGGACGTCGGAGCCTCAGTTCAGCGGCCTGTACGCCTACCACTGCCAGGCGGGGACTTGGAGCCTCCTGCGGGAAGACTCGTGTAACGCCGGGCCGGAGGACGTCCAGTCCCGCATCGGCCACTGCATGCTCTTCCACACTGTGAGTCCAGTCCAGACCTCTCTCCACAGCGCTGCGGAGGAAGGTCTGGCCCTTTTTTACACAACATTCCTGGCTGCATTCCACTTAGGAGAGGCCCTGGTATTGTGCATGCTGACTCACTGAAATAGCTTACTGGGACACTTAATGGAATTGAATCTTTAAGGTTATCAATTTCAGCTGTGCTTTTCCTACTCTGACAAGTCAAAATGTCTGCTGTGAAAAAGGTCCATACACACTGCCTCCTGTTTATGCCCAGTATGCGAGAATATTGACGAGATATGAGGTTTGGGCAATTTTAGCTGGAGCTAAAAACACTGGTGTGCGCGGAGATCGCTTTTGGCTCAAAAGTCCACTTAAAAACCAACACGTAGCGATGTAAATGTAGCCGTAGACTACTGTGGAGGATAATCAATTATTACAGATACTGTCAGCTTGAATGCTAATCGTTATTTTCTCCATTCGCCACTCTTCCCCCTAACAGAGAAACCGCTGTCTGTACGTGTTCGGAGGTCAGAGGTCAAAGACGTACCTCAATGATTTCTTCAGCTACGACGTGGACGGAGACCACGTCGAGATCATATCTGATGGCACCAAGAAGGACTCGGGCATGGGTAACCAAACCCACCATTTCTATTTCTAAAGTCACACTTGTGTAAAGAAGCTGGTTGGTCTGCCAACCTGAGGTTGTTCCTTCCACAGCGGGAGGTTCTGACATGCTAGGAAGTTGGGATAGGAGTGAACAGGAGCTCGGCAGATTGACTCGACTGATAGGATATTTAGTATTTGGGGGGGGGGAGTGTTTGGGTTTACAGAAAGTTTGCTGATCCTGGACCACCACGACTCCCCGTCAGATCGGCAAACTTCCCCTTGCTGCCGTTCAGAGGTGTCAAGTAACGAAGTACAAATACTTTGTTACCTTACTTAAGTAGAAATTTTGGGTATCTATGCTTTACTGGCTTAATTATTTTACAGCAGACTTTTTACTTCTACTCCTTACATTTTCAAACAATTATCTGTACTTTCTACTCCTTACATTTTAAAAATAGCCTCGTTACTTCTATTTCAGTTCGACTTGTTTTCATTCCGGCTTGTCATCGTAAAAAAAAAAAAAACACAAAAAAAATAACCCTATCCAGACAAATCGTGCCATCCGGAGAGAGTGAATTTGATTGTAGTTGGATGAGAAGTATAAACATATACCGTTCCAACACCTTATTGGTTTGTACGTGATCCATCACACCTGCACAGACGCAGTGCTAATACGGCACCGGTGCCTTAATGACCGCTATCTAAAGGACGGAATAGCAACGCAGATTTCGGTGCTTTATTTAGGTGCCGCTTAAATGCCTGCGCTTCTCTCTGATGCTCCGAAAACGGACGTTAGAGGGAACTGAAACATTGCCGCACGGGACGCTAGTTAACACTACACCTGACAGCAGGTAACGTTAGCCTACCGTTAGCTAGTTAACGCTACACCTGACAGCAGGTAACGTTAGCCTACCGTTAGCTAGTTAACAGTACACCTGACAGCAGGTAACGTTAGCCTACCGTTAGCTAGTTAACGCTACACCTGACAGCAGGTAACGTTAGCCTACCGTTAGCTAGTTAACGCTACACCTGACAGCAGGTAACGTTAGCCTACCGTTAGCTAGTTAATGCTACACCTGACAACAGGTAACGTTACCCTCAGCCTCGCCAGCCTCGTGCTGCATTCAAAGTTATTGTAAAATACCCTTTTCCCATCCAGTGGTTGTTTTTGTATTTTAACAGGAATTTACTGGTGAAATAAGTTATTGTTATTACATTTTTAATAAATCATTTAATTTTGACCCTGTGGCCTTAGCAATACACAAGCCGTTCTTTAATGTCGCCATTTTGTGCTCCTTTTGTTTATTTTTTAGATCAACTTTTTGTTTTATAGTATCGTTTTAGCACATTATAGTCATTATGGCCTTTCGCCACGTGTTTATATCCGTTGATATCGCGATAACGATAGAAAAACAATATATTGTGCAGTCCTACTTTACAGGAATGCAGCCATCGAGGCTTTCATCCCTGTTTGCCACTCTGCCTGAAGAGAAAATGCTGCACTCGTGCTGTTGTTTATTTGGTTGTCATGATTTTGCAACTGATTGACGCCTTGTCGCTGTTCCCTCTCCGGCTCCCTCTCAAAGGGGGGGAGAGAGAACGGGCGACCGTTTGTCTGAGTTCAGTGGAGCGGACAGCTCTGCAGAGTCGTGTGATTCTGATTTCATGACATTTTAAAAAATCAAAGCGGTGACAGCAAGATTTTAGCGGCGGTGGGCTGCCGCTGCAGGATGTATAAAACGGAAACAAGGTGGCATATCTGCTGCTGCAGTCAGTCTCCTGGGCTCTGTGGGGCTTCTCTGCCGAAATCTCTGCTTCAAAAGCCCCGGCCCCAGACACACAGACTCACTGCGACCTAAATAAACCTCTTGTCTGCTCACCTCTGTCCCACCAGAGCCAGAGGGAGGGGGGGGGGAGAGAGTCTAGATGCAGTGAGAATATGGGAGAGAGAAATTGAAAAAAAAAATTCAAATGTGTGCACGCCGGTGAAGCAGAACAAGAAAAGAACAGAATGTTACCTTGGCAGGAAGGAAGCAGAAGGCACAAACAGTTCTCTCTCTCTCTCTCTCTCTCTCTCTCTCTCTCTCTCTCTCTCTCTCTCTCTCTCTCTCTCTGTCTCATAATCGGTCTCACATGTCGATGTGTGCCGGGGCTCAGCACTGCAGCGGCGTCTCGGCACGTCACCCTTCATGTGCTGACCAGTCGCTGCAGACTCCGTGTGGGAGATGCAGAGGTGGGTAGAGTAGCCAAAAATTGTACTCAAGTAAAAGTACTGTTACTTCAGAATAACATGACTCAAATAAAAGTAAAAAGTAGTCATCAAAATAATTACTTGAGTAAGAGTAAAAAAGTACTTGGTGAAAAAACTACTCAAGTACTGAGTAACTGTTGAGTAACATCTGATTTATTTTTTTAACATAAGCATTCAATCAGATGGACAAAAATACAAAATAATCATATTTAGACAAATCCAATCAATTAAATAAATTTTAATTAATTATAAAATAGCTTAAATTAAAATAATCCAGGTAAATTCAAGTGCTTAAAAAATAATATAAATAAAATAATAATACATAAAAAATAAATAAGCACAAGTAACACAAATTTCCAAACCTTTACACTTTTTTTTTTACCAGACTGCAGGCAGAACTACAACAAGGTAATGAATCTCCTGTTTGGCACTTTTACTAAGGTAAACATGCTTTCAATCACAAAGGTGGATCACTTGTTATCGGGTTCAATCGCCGTGGTAACTTATGCTGGACGCTTAACCTGGTCGGGAGCAG
Organism: Perca schrenkii; assembly: GCA_025617405.1. Lineage (NCBI taxonomy): Eukaryota > Metazoa > Chordata > Actinopteri > Perciformes > Percidae > Perca > Perca schrenkii. Next base: position 3,949,931 of record CM046809.1, on the reverse strand, counting down.
GTTAAGTTGGAGATCAGAGATCAACCGGTGTAAAAGCTCCGCCTACTGACCAATCAATACTCCTACACTGATAACGGCTTCACCGTTCTTAGAAGGGGGATGAAAACAATGATGCGTAGAATACCAAAGAGGTAAAAAGAAAAGTAACGAGCTCATTGTAGCCTAATGTAGCGGAGTAAGAGTACAGTTTCTTCTTCACAAATCTACTCAAGTAAAAGTAAAAAGTATAGTGATTTAAAACTACTCCTAGAAGTATCATTGTTTTCAAAAACTTACTCAAGTAAATGTAACGGAGTAAATGTAACTCATTACTATCCACCTCTGGGGAGACGTCTGTTGCTCAACCTTTCTGCCAGGGAGTTTATAGTCCGATTGAGTTCATTTGCGTAATATCACTGTAATAAATGAAATGTTGTGTGGTTTCCCACAGTGGCTTCACAGTGTGACATTTGAAGTCCAGTCTCGGTTCCCACTACGTTTAAAATGTGCTGTAATGGGAGATATTGTGAATGAATCACAACCGGCCTGACTCGGCCAGTACTTTGCTGCACACCTTTTGCTTTTAACTGCATTATAAACCAAAAATCTATTGTGATAGAAAAATTCCATATGACCCAACCTTAATTCAACATAGTGCCAAAAATGATTTGCGATTGAGTTAACATCTAAATATTTCAACAGAATTGTAGTCCAAATAACTGAAAGAACACATGGTTATCCTGAATTTAAAGCAGCAGTTCATCACAGCACCTCTAACACATGAAATTATCTCTTTTGTGTGTCATCGGCCAGTAAATTATGAGCGTCAAACTCTTCATTTCTTGTATTCTGAAAAGATTTTATGCACCAATTTATGGTGTTAATGTTTTTATTTATGTGAAGGAAAACACAAAATTCAGAAGGTGAGTGACCATTCAAAAATATAATGCAGGGAGGGGGCTTTCACGTCTCCCCCCAGAGCAGCATGTTAACCGGGAGAGTCCGGTTCAGCCTCAGCTCTGCAAACTGAGATCCCGTTAGTGCTTGCTTCACAGCGAAGCGTTCAGGTCCAGTCCGAACAACGCAGCTTAGCGCCAGCCTCGTGTAAAATATAGCGCAGGCTCAAACCTCTTTTGAGGGGCGCCAAGAAAAAAAAAGCCCTGCTGTAGCAGCAGATCTTCACGCGTGTTTTGTTTTCCCGCCCTGCCATTCCCTTGGGCTGTTTGTTTGTTTCTCCCGTGCCGTCCAAAAGGTGCTGTCCGTCTGCCTGAGTCGGTGTGAAAGCAGCACAATGCTGAGTCAGTCGAGTGCTGAGCTGCTGCAGCTTATCGTAATTGTCATGCCCGTTGTGCTTCCTCCTCTGTGGGGACAATTCACTGGGAAAAAATGCAATATGAAGTACCTCAGTTTGATGGCGAGAAATGAAATCCCTCTTTACCACGTCAGCGCTGTGCTGTACCGTTGGTATGACATTTATTAGAAATAAGATGAGGCTAGATTAAATATTAGGCTTCTATTAAACCGTGCTGCTGCAGCCACAGCAGGTCTCGGGCCTGTGTGTGTGTGTGTGTGTGTGTGTGTGTGTGTGTGTGTGTGTGTGTGTGTGTCTCCATTGCACTGGGTTGAATCTGCTTGTGATACTTGTGTCTCTGCCGGGTCCAATTGCTGTAGTAGTTTTCTATAGCTTTACATTTTTTTACTTTTCATTTCGGGGGAAAAGGAAGTTTTATTGTTAATGGAGCTTGTCAAACTACCTGTATTCACACACACACAGATTTTCTCGTCTATGCCGGATAACTTCTAAACATCGTCATATTCTTATCTCAGCTGAATCACGTCTGCCGATGAGTTAATGTTTTTATTTCGGAGTGGAACACCCTGTTGATTTTATTGTTGTTTTTTCACCGCCACAGTACCGATGACAGGCTTCACCCAGAGAGCCACAATCGACCCCGAGCTCAATGAGATTCACGTCCTCTCGGGCCTCAGCAAAGACAAGGACAAGCGCGAGGAGAACGTCCGCAACTCCTTCTGGATCTACGACATCGCTCGCAACAACTGGTATATAACAATGAAATACACACACACACACACCCTCTCACTCACACTCTGTGCAGCAGAGGTTTCTGTGATCACCACCGCAGTGACTAGGAGAGCGTACACTCGCAGGAAACACTTTGACACACAGCAGCTCTATTTGTAACCAAAGATCTTCACCACAGAAAGCATGCATGCACGCACATACACTCTCGCTGTTCAACATTTTTATACAAATAACACCGCATAGTGTCACCAGCACCTCTTCACACAATCCCTCAGCCCTCCACGAGAGAACGACATGTTCTCTCTCTCTGTGTGTGTGTGTTTGTGAGATGTTTGGATCAGTGGCTGTGGCTGCAGCCATCTCTGTTCCAGTACATTGATTTCAGTAGCTGTTCTTGTACTCAATGTCCAGTGAAATGAGTCAATGTCAAGTCAATGAGGCACTTGCAGCATTATGTGGACGTGTGCTTGTTTCTTTCTGCTAGACGTGTGTGTGTGTGTGTGTGTGTGTGTGTGTGTGTGTGTGTGTGTGTGTGTGTGTGTGTGTGTGTGTGTGTGTGTGTGTGTGTGTGTGTGTGTGTGTGTGTGTGTGTGTGTGTGTGTGTGTGTGTGTGTGTGTGACAAACAAGATTTGTTGAACAGCTTTTCCTTGAGGGCTTCAGGAAGTATAGTCCTTTCGTCACTAATGTAAATTTGCTTCCCTCTCCTCTTTATTTCCGTGTGTGTGTGTGTCTTAGGTCATGTGTGTATAAGAACGATCAGGCAGTGAAAGAAAACCCCAGCAAGGCTCTGCAGGAGGAGGAGCCGTGTCCACGCTTTGCACACCAGCTGGTCTACGATGAGATGCACAAGGTAACACACACAGCTGAGGCTAACACACACACACTCTCCTGTTTAGTACGCTATCACACTGATTTCATGAGAAACACTCTTAGTACGCGTAGTACTACACATAGTAATGCTCCAGAACACTCCTTGCAGACGAGCTACACCTCAGCTCTTTCCGATTTGTATACACGCTGCATCAAGTTAACACATCTCCTCGTGAGCGGTTGATTCACACACCTGGCTCCATGTCTCGATCAGAGCTGTCCTCTGTTACATCAACACTTAGAAATGAGCATTTTCCTTCATTAGCCCTGCAAAAGCAATGTCAGAAGGTTACAGTCAGACTCTGTTGCATTTAGCGCTCTTAAAGGAATACGCCACCGTTTGTTGAAATTAGGGATGCACTGAATATTCGGCCACCGAAAAAATGCCAAAAGGGCATTTTCGGTTTTCGGCCGAAATACTTTTATCACCGAAACAATACGGCCGAAAATGTTGTGATGACGCAAACAGAAACCGCGACCTGCACGTGTGTCAGTACCCGATCCGTTCCACCTGCAAAGCGTCTCCTAAGCAAAGAGGTTGAGACGGACCGCGGAGTGAAAACAATGAAAAGTACGCTCTTAGAGTCTGTCAGCACACGTTTCAGTGAGATCTATTCGGATCCTCTGCACTTCATCGTGACTGTACTTGATCCGCGTTATGAATACCATTACTTGGATGCGGAAATAAAGCAGGGCGCACGAGAAATGATCCAGGCCGCGATGGATGCAGAGAACCCGCGTGGAGACAGAGACGGAGCAGCGCCCAGCGCAGGAGGAGATCAGAGCGCAGAAAAACAGACTTGTCTCTCTGCATCAGATGATGCACCCTCGTTGTCTGATATGTTCAGTGAAATCTAGCAAGAAAGTGCCTCAAATAATAATAATAATAATAATAATAATAATAGGTAAGCTATTCTGTTCTTAGGCTACTATATACTGTATGTGACTATCAGATTGTAGCCATATTTCTGCTAGATTTTTTTTAATTAAAGTTTAATATTAATTTATACAATTGCAATGCCTTGATTTTAGTAAAGTTAGTACACAGTCATAGCCATAAATGCAATGGTACTAATAATTGGCATAATTTCTTTCGGTGTTTCGGTTTTTGGTCTTGGTTTCCTCTTTTTCGGTTTTCGGTTTTGGACAAGAATTTTCATTTTGGTGCATCCCAAGTTGAAATAGTTCTTATCACGGTTGCCCTGGCTGTAGATAGGTGGGACAACGCATTTTTTTGTCTCAGTGCAAGTAATTAGGTTGGCTTTTGTTAGGCTTTTGTTGGCTCACTTTTGCTCACAACATGCTAACCGGCAACATAGGATTCCATTCACTACGCTAAGCTAACTAGCGGCGGCGCTGCCGGTGTTGCACCGGACTAAAATGATGCATGCACAAAAAATGCATTGGCCCACCTATCTACAGCTAGGAGAGACCGTGATAAGCCCTATTTCAACAAACTGTGGCGTATCCCTTTAACAAAGCTCGTAAGCATCAAAAGTGTTGCGAGGACGATAACCCCATTTGTGACTCAAATTTTCAGGTTTGAAACCTTAAGATCATAAGAAAAGAAAAAAACACAAATTGAACCATCTATGCATTACGGTATTTGTAAAAGATACTTTTTTTTTTTTGCCAATCCTTGCAATATTTCTTTCAAAAACAATCTAATTTGAATAATCCAATTCAGAACCGCAGCTATAAGCCCTTTAAACGTGTTATAGATGCAATGTTTGAAGTCAGTTTCTGCTGACTTTAAAGTTGTTTGATATTGCCACATATGTTGTTGTTTTTTTTGCAGAATAACCCATGAAAGGTTGCGGTTGCATATAACAGAACAGTTTATTAGAAAAAGTATATTTTGGCTGCATTAAGTACATCAAAACTGTGGAATAGTTAGTTGTTTTAAGTGTAAGTGTGTGTGTGCGTGTGTGAAGAGACTGATGAGTATAAGAATATGTAATCAGTGTGTATTTCCTGTGTGGTTCCAGGTGCATTATTTGTTTGGTGGAAACCCCGGGAAGTCTTGTTCTCCCAAGATGCGCCTGGACGACTTCTGGTCCCTGAAACTGTGTCGGCCCTCCAAGGAGTACCTGCTCCGCCACTGCAGATACCTCATCAGGAAATACAGGTCTGTCGCTGTAACGTTACCATTTTTTATTTTTTTTGCAACAGTTTGCTTTATTTGCAATCGTTTCTTAAAAGCATCATAGGTCTTACAATTCCATTCCAGGATGTGTGTCCTTCCTCTCGCAGATGGTCTTTGCGTCAGGATAAAATCTGTTTTAGTCCATTCAGCTTGAACTTGAATTGAACAATTCCAGACAACGTTACGTTACACATTTTGCAATGTGCATCTAGCGCTGTAACAAGTCCCAGTGTTGCCAAACAATTAATTGTCTCAGAAATAATTGCGACTAACAATATAATCTCTCTTTCAGTCAAAATTTTAAAATGTATTAGTTTATTACTTTTTTAAACAAATCAAAGTTTTGAATGTATCCCAGGATTTGAGTCATTGAAAAGCGCTATATAAATTCAATTATTACATCTTTTGGTTATATCACTGTCATGTGGCCCAGGTAATGTAAAAACACAAATAAACAGCCTATGAAGTAAACCACTCCTCTTTATTAACATTACGTTTTTTTCTAACTCTATCCCCGCTTATAATTTTTGTTATTATCAACGTGTATAGTGTCAAGTGCCAACAACTAACAATTGCTATAATAATAAAAACATAGCCTGACCAATAATCACTTATATAATTACAATTTGGCAAAATCAACAATTACCAGTCCTACGCCTCAGGACCTTAGCTAATGTCAGCAATTAATTGCGGTTAAACAAAGAAACTTTGATTATCTAAAAACATTGACAATTAGACAATTATGGAATAATTGTTACAGGCCTATGTGCATCCCAGATCACATTTTCACTCACTATAACCACTACTGCTGTCATTACTAACATAACATTGTGCCAAAATATGAACAATAGCGTTGCCTTTTTTTGCTACTAAACACTTGAGGGGAAAGTATGTCATGTAAGAAGAGAGGCCACGGAATCTTCCCCCGGGTCCTGATGGGAAACCGGACTACTGAGCTGTGTGATTATCTCTGCTTTGTTGCCACCTAGTGTTCATTTGTTGTGACTGCAAGCCCCACTGAGTGTGATGTTGACCCATCCGTGCGTTCTGATTGGTCAGGTTTGAGGAGAAGGCCCAGTCGGAGCCACTGAGTGCGCTGAAATACCTGCAGAACGACCTTTCACTCACGGTGGACCACACAGACCCCGATGAGACCAAAGAGGTACTGCATACTTCATTGTGTTATTACCTTACTGGCCCGAATTTACATGAACCTTGGTGGAAGGGTGTACAGGGTTTCTAAAGTCTAAAATTTCAAAATCAAAATTGTAGGCCTTAAAAAGTCTTAGATTCGCTGAAGTGTTGTTTTCTAGGTCTTAAATCATTTTAAACAGGTCTTCATTTTCCTACGTTCATGCAGCACTACTTCCATCATTCTCAATTTATTTTAAGTCCATGGTGCTGTAGTTCTTTCTTTTGCTAGTCTAAATATAATTTCTCTGTATTACGACTACAAATGAGACCAATGTGCTACTTATATTGCAGCCCATCAGCTTTCGTGTTATTGGTGTGAGTCTCTTCCTGATTGTACCACAGATATAAAACAGATTTTATTCTTCATCTATGGGGAAGTGAAAGTTTAGTGAAGCTTAGCTTGAAAAAAAAAAACAGAATTTAGGGCTTAGTTGATGTCGTGATAAAGGTCTAAAATGTCGTACATAATTGTCTTAAAAAGGTCTTAAAAGGTCTTACATTTGACTTGGTAAAACCTGCAGAAACCCTGGGTTTAGCATGGGCCAAGGAAGAACCCATTACATTTTGGAGTGGATCCAAATCAAAGGGCCGATACACAAAATATCGTTTACTTTTGTTAACATTGCGAGATTTGGCTGCATTGGAAATTGGAAAAAATATTCAACTAATATTGTGAAGTAGGGCATGCCATGGTGGGGGTCTGTGCTCTCTGCATGACCTTCTAGTTTTAATATTACTTTGGTTTTCAGTGTAGATTTTATTTTTTTTTTAATATATTCTTAGCTAGAGGGGGGGAGGTCTACAGTACAAAGACCATGTGAGGGAAGGTAGAGAAAATCAACTAGAAATAAAGTTAACAGTTTAGAGACATGAAAAGAGAACCCATGAAAAGGAGAATCCGAGGGATAGGTGTGTAAACAAGATGGGAGTTAGATGTAAAATAAGTGACAGAATAGGAGAGCTTAAAAGATACAGAAAATGTGGACTTGGTTTGTGAATTCTGCAGAAGTCCCATTACTTTAGAGCTGGCGCTGTGTAGAAATGACCCTCCATCTGTCCAGATGGCTGTGTTGTGCCCTCATTTGCATGCAGAGGGTTCCAGCAGGAGCTTCGTGTGCTGTGGCTGTGTGTTTGTTCAGTACCGTCTTAACGTTCAAAGTGACTCAGACGTTGGTGTTGTGCTTCAGTTCCAGCTTCTTCCCTCGGCTCTCTTCAAGTCCGGCTCTGACTTCATCCCTCTGGGTAAGAACCTTGACACCTGTTCATACCAAACAAACCCCACGCGTGGGTCCAGATAGGACAGATGCGTTTTGTATTTGTTGATATTAGCAAGTGACCTGTGTGAGATGGAGGATGCTTCAGGAGCAAAACTTCAACAATCGCATGGATAGAATTAGGGATATGCCGATCACAAGTATCTGGTCAGAGCCGATATGGGCATTTTTGTAACTGATCGGGGATCGGCATTCAAACCGTTTTCCTTACTCCGATTATTTACATGTAGTGGTCGCCACCTTCAATCATACACGCCCTGCGCCACACACACACCGCCAGACTGTCACTTTGAAACCAAGATGGCGCGGCCACTCACCGCTGTCTGTCCAGAGAATGTCTCATAGCTTGCCATCCCTTGGCAACAAGTAAAAGTAGTCACCCATTTTTTACAGAAGCGGATTACTCCAATTCTCCACACGCGGTTATTCCCTGGAGCCCACATTGGTGTTAAACATGAGAAGAAAATCAAAGATTGATTTAGCGCAAGAGGCAACCATACCTGCAAACTAGTCGCTTTTCGGCGAAAATCGCGTTTTGAATGGGAAAATGTCATCCACGTGAATCATGTAGATCCGAAGAGTTTTTATTTGGGGGGGGGTGTCCGAGACCAGTGCTAATACGGCATCGGTGCCTTAACGACAGTTATCTACCAGACTGAATAGCAATGCAGATATCGATGCCTTATTTAGGTGCCACTTAAATTACTGCGCTTCTCTCTGATGCTCCGAAAGCAGACGTTAGAGGGAACTGAAATATCGCCGCACGGGACGCTAGTTAACACTACACCTGACATCAGGTAACGTTAGCTTACCGTTAGCTAGTTAACACTACACCTGACATCCGGTAACGTTAGCCTACCGTTAGCTAGTTAACACTACACCTGACATCAGGTAACGTTAGCCTACCGTTAGCTAGTTAACACTACACCTGACAGCAGGTAAAGTTAGCCTACCGTTAGCTAGTTAACACTACACCTGACATCAGGTAACGTTAGCCTACCGTTAGCTAGTTAACACTACACCTGATAGCAGGAAACGTTAGCCTACCGTTAGCTAGTTAACACTACACCTGACAGCAGGTAACGTTAGCCTACCGTTACCTAGTTAACACTACACCTGACAGCAGGTAACGTTAGCCTACCGTTAGCTAGCAGCTGGCGTAAACATGGTTAAAATACTGACAGCTAAACGGTGTAAAAGTGTGTCTGTATTTCTGGATTCTAACACCAGTCTATAGCTGCCCATGTCTGAAAAACAACCCAGATGTTGCGTTCACTTGAAATTCGCCTCGCCAGCCTCGTGCTGCATTCAAAGTTGTTGTAAAATACCCTTTTCCCATCCAGTGGTTGTTTTTGTCGTTTAACGGGAATTTACTGGTGAAATAAGTTATTGTTACAAGTTATTGTTATTACATTTTTAATAAATTATTTAATTTAATAATAATAAAGGGGAGACATTTGGTTGGATACTGAGTTGGTGACACTGATCTCAAAACTGTGGCGATTGTATAGCTCTTCTGCGTGAAGCATCCACGTTTAGCCCAAAAGTACACCTGACAGCCCTGCTGGTTGGTGGAGGCGGTGACTCGAGTCCTCTCTGTCCTCCTCTCTCTCAGGTTTCTCCGACGTAGACCAGACGTACGCTCAGCGGACGCAGCTCTTCGACACGCTCGTCAACTTCTTCCCGGACAGCATGACTCCGCCCAAGGGCAACCTGGTGGACCTCATCACGCTCTAGCCCCGCCCCCACACCCACCGCCCACCCAATCGCCTCGCCCCGCTGGACTGACTTCACACCCACAGACCCACGCGCCTGGTGGGACGGAGGAGGCAGAGACCGGTTATTTTTCTATTCCTGAAGCCTTCTGGTGGGCTCTGACCCTCTGCTGTGTCCCAGTCTGCTTTACCTGGTGGGGAGGCTCCACACACACACACACACACACACACACACACACACACACACACACACACACACACACACACACACACACACACACACTGTGGTATCTGGATAAATCAGCCAAACTTGACAACCTGAGGTGTGTGTGTGTTTCTCTTTTCTCCAACATATCCCTTTGTTTGTTTTTTCTTGCTGATGAACATTTCTTGGAGCACGCCAAGCCCCTCTAAACTCTGCCAAACATCGCTTGTGTTTTTCATTTTCTCTTGATACCCACCCCCCCCACACACATACACACACACACACACACACACACACACACACACACCCCTGAAATGTTAAGGCCAAAAAAGAGGTTTTGCACGTCTTTGTTTTTTTTCTCATAGATCTTTCCCTTTTTTTTTCTTTTTTTTTTAAGGAACAAAAATCAAACACTTGATTGTTTCCCTTTTGTGCCCACGCAAAACGCCCACACAGTCGACCGCTGGCGTCCATCCACATGTTTTGGAGCAAAAACAGATGATGAGGTGGCGCCTGTTCAGGCCAAGTGTTGCGAAAAAGTTCGGTTCCAATTCCCCGGTTGTTAATCTGTTTGAAGGCAGGACGGTGTGACTGTGTGACCGTGATACAGGAAACCACTTGACTCTCCACAGCTACAAGCTCTTCTGTTCTACGGCTTACATTTACCGTGAGCCTCTTCCTCAAACTCCTCTGTAAAGTTTCATGTTGATGATTTGGTTAGCTTGCTTTTCTGCGACACATGCCCCCTATTTATGATTGTGATGGCCATGCAGAGGCAAAGACAATGTAATAGTGTTGTAGTTACAATAGAGGAATGAGTCTATGAGATAAAGTTTAATATATATCTAAATATACCTCCTTTTTTTTTTTTTTTCGTTTGGATTGTTATCCCTCTAAAACTGGCTGGTGAAAATTTGCATTTACTACAGGAGCCACAAGTGAAGTTAAGTTTCTTTCTTCCTTGGTAGTTAATGGACTGTAACTTAATTCTAAGTTGTTTAATGGTGTACAGAATATGTAAATAATACACATATAGGAAATGTTTTGGATTGAACAGATTGTGTGCTGGATCGTTTTCTTTCTTGTTCCCCATATAAAAATGTCAGGGTCCACATAGAATAACTTTCTGGCTCTACATTCAATACTCCTTATACTTATTGGGAAGGATTGGAAGCAACTGGTGGCTGTGTGAATGGAGCCCCGGTGAGTTTGGTAATTAGAGTAGGAAAAAAGGCATTTTGGCATTGTGTGTTGACAGGGTGTTCCTTCAGTGTTATGGATTACTGGGTGAAATTTCCTAAAAAAAAAATCCCAAATGTCCATCCGAATAGATTTGTGAAGTCGACAGCAGGGTTAAGCAGAACCAGTCTAGCCTCCGCGTCATCCATTACAGCCATGTAATGCACAAAATGCCAGGTATTATCCCACTTCTAGTATTATTATTATTATTATTATTATTATAATTTTTTCTGATTGTGACATGATCCTTGATTGACTCACACAGGAGGAATGTGAAACTACCGATTCGTAGTTCCAACTGTCTGCTAAATGGAGAAAGGAACACTCGCCACGGAGGGTCCTACCAACACAGAATGTCTTTCACACATTTTTTTAGGAACAATTCTTGCCACGTGTCAAATATTGGTTGTAACATGGGAAAAGTTTCAGAACTTGAAATGCAACCGTAGCGAGCATCACACTGTCACTATCCTCGTTTATATCTTCAGACGCTACAAATGATATCCAGCTACGGAAAAACCCTAAAAAAAGTTGGAAATTGGAGCGCAAGTACAGCGAGTCGTTGCTATGAATATGATACAGATGATCGCTGTGAACTGGCAGGTTTCTGCACGCGGCAGGTAGTTGCAAATTTCAACTCATCTCAAACTCTTTGGTCGGAACTGGGGTTAAGCGCGACGCAGACAGGTGAGCTAATGTCAGATACTGTTGAAATCCTCCATGAAGTCAGGGTCCGATACATAAGAGTAGCCCTGGAGGATTGGCGGTCTGGCTGCAGGGACCGCCTCCCTGCTCACAGACCGTTAGTGGTTGAGCAGCCGCGTGCTTTCAGACCTCCATGTTAACTGGTGCTTACGGTGCGTTCCGTTTACCTCGGAACTCGGGAGCAGCAGCTGGGAAGGCAGTCCAATACGAGTTGAATTACATTCCGTTTAACATGTCAGATTTTTTTTCATGGTTTTCATTAGCTCTAGCCAGGTTAGCCTTTGTTAGCAATACCAGTTGATAGCAACGCAGTACGCTGTTTTGTTGTGCAACATGTCCACAGATAGAAGTTGGACATGACTGTGTGCGACTGATTTAGTGAGACAGAAGTGCAAATAACTGTGTTAATACAGCTTACACTGCTGTTGAAGCACGGGGCAGCCATAGGGCTGGGCAATGTGGAGACAATCAGATATCACGATATTCTTGACCAAATACCTCGATATCGATGTTGAGGTGATATTCTAGGGTTGACAATTGGTGCTCTAACAAAATATCTTCACACTTAGATAAATAATTATCTGTAATGTGGACATAATGTCTACGTGGGGAAAAGGCAAATAATAGAAGAGCTAAAACAGTCTGGTGAGTTCAGAAAAGTACATCACTTTACTGAAATGCAGCCTTTAAAACCAGGAAAAGACAACACTTACGTCTTATCACGATATTACCATATCCAAAATCTAAGACGATATCTAGTCTCGTATCAAGATATCGATATATTGCCCAGCCCTAGGCAGCCATGTTGGATTTTGAGCTCGGAATGGAACACACTAATTACTGCTCGCTAAAAGCCCCACTCACGCTCCGATTTCTTTATCGTCTTCCATGACTCTCAGTCCGACACTAACGGGTGGTTGTTCAGTGGAAGTGTGATCGCTATCCTCCCCATCGTTCATTGGTCAGGTGGGATCAACCAATGATTCTCTCACAGAACGCTACGTCACTCGTCAATCCCTGACTCATCTGCTACGACTGTTAACCGCAAGTTGTACATGGCTTGCGTGTAATATACGGGGTCAGTTCTATTTCTCTCTTAAAAAAAACAAAACAAAAAATAAAATAGGATGGTGAATTTAAACATCTTATCTTTCATATTTAACACTATTTTGGCTTGCGGGTCATGTAATCAGAGGGGAATTCAGTGTTTGAGTCACAGATACAAGTTAACTTGAGTATCTTTTAGTGGCATATTATAGACAATGATTTACCTTTTTTATTTGCACTTATTTTGAAATGAAAGGACCATACTGGTGTTTTGCAGGTTAAAGGAATACTTCACCCTCAAAATAATAATTAGTATGTCAATGACTCACCCTGTGTTACTTTATAGTAAATATTTGGAGAAGAACAAAGACTCTTGTTTTTCTCGCATGCCTCCCCGGACAATGAAGAACCAAAAATTCATGAAGACTTTTCTCTGTTTTTTGAATCTTATAAACTTAATGGTAAAGTAATCCTCACATATGAGGCTACCACTAACACCAGCCAGGTACATAAACGCATATGAATCCACAAGCTGTCATTTCTACAAATTGTGTTACTAAGTGAGCTTTCCCCCCATTTCCAGTCTTTATGCTAAGCTAAGCTAACCACTTGCTGCTTTGTATTTAGCAAACAGGCCCGAGAGTGGTGTCAGTCTCATCTGATTATTATTATTATCTGATTATTATCCCAACTGTTCCTTGGCTACATAGTTTGTGGTAAAAGAGCTGAAATTTGCTGAGCAAAAAAACTGCAGTATGGTCCTTTTTAAGTGTCAGACATGAGCTTTATATCTCCTACAAAAATAAAATGTGAATGGAATCGGTTGACGCTATACGTTGAATGCACGTCCGGTGGAATTGGGAGCTGGCAAATTCAGCCAAGATGCCTCACTTGCTAGGTCCTGCTTGTTAAATTTCATAATGTGCGTATGTATATTACAACAGAGAACTTTCCATTAAGTGCACTGTAGAATAACATTCAAAACCCCCCCTTCAGGCTGTTGTTTACTGTGATTGTGTGTGCTCTGCTAGTGGACCTATCGTCACTGTAAATGGCGTTTGATGCCGGTGTGTTTCACCAACACCGGTGAAGTAATTTCAGACAGATGAGCATAAGCGGCGAGCGAGAAGCAGCCTGCTACGATGACCCACTACATTGGATTCCCTAAACTAATCAGTAGGGCCGCGTACCCAATTCAATACTTTCTTTAGGCACTGATCGAATTACCTCTAAAGCACGTGTCAAACTCAAGGCCCGCGGACCGAACCTGGGCCCTCTGCCGATTTTGACGCGTCCCTCCTATTCATTTAGGTTCACAATAAATGTTGGCCCCGCCTAGTTGTGCACCGAACCAAAAAGACGGGGAAAATGTTTTCAAACTCCAATTAGGCGACTTTTTCGAATTTGGCAGCAACCAACCAACTTTGAGACTCAGAAATTCCCCCATAAGTAGAGAGTTGTCATATTTAGGCTGTGAAACAGGTTGTTGCAAAAAAAAATGTATCTTTTGATTTGCTAGATTTGCTAAACTCTATGACAGACAAGGAACTATTTGCTGACTTTTAGGGCTTTATGTCGAATGAAGTTCGACAAAGGTCGAAATGAGTGACAAAAAAGTGACAAAAACGTCGGGGGGAAAGCAACAAAAAAAAAGCAACATGCAATAATACAGTGTAAGATATTTGCCTATATGTATTTATAAGCATGTCAGTAAACGTTACATGTCTGGCCCTTGATGTAATTCTCTTTTCCAATGTGGCCCTTAGTTAAAAAAAAAAGAGTTGACACTCCTGTTCTAAAGTAATGTGTATCGAAAACTGCCTCGTCATTCAAGACCCAGTTTCAACCCCTAAGGAGTAAATGTCATCAGCGTCAGTGAGCCAATAAGCACGCAGCATGCTTCTACCAAGATCTAATAATGTCTGTGATTGGCTGTTACGCACAAGGGAGCTGAGAAATAAATGAAAGACAAGTGTGCCGTAATGTTGTAATTTCTTTTTGTTTCATAAAATTGATATCGGGAAAAAAGTATGGTTTAGGAACCGGTATTGGCGTCAGTACCGGTATCGGGCCTTTTTGAAAGATACCCAGCCCCCATTCATCAGTTGAGTTCCTCGATAGGGATGTTGCTCGGATGGTACTCCTAATATTTGGGTGTTTTTGTTGGAGGAGGATGGCGTGTGTGTTATGTGTCTGTTCATGTTTTGCCCTGCCCTGATACCGACTACATGGAAACATATCTGTGATGTAAAAAAAAAAAAATTAAAATAAGACGAGGCTCTAGAGAAAACAAGAATGCTTATATTCTAGAAAATGCTATGCGAGGAATTATTTATATTTTGACAACATTTAGGGCTCATCATTATTTTTTTGTTTTGTGGTGGACTGTTTTAAAGAGACTAATTGAAAGCACCTTTTTGTAAAAGACACAAAAAAAAAGAAAAACACAATGCCAAATACTACTTTTCTTTTTGCTATTTTAGGTTAAATATCCTCCACACAACAATGTCTGATGGATGGATTTTCTCTTCTTTTTTTTCTTCTTTCCATCTTGCCCTTCTCCACACCCCTGGGTGGGACTCAGGAGTTTTAAGGCTGGTACTCTCCGCTCAGTGAGCACTACTGTGGAATACAGTGAATGTGTAGAAAGCCTTGTAGTATTGCATTGTATGTAATGTACATAATGAATAAAGATTGTATTTTGTTCAGGTTTTCTCAACTCCTGCTGTGGTGTTTCTGCCCCCCCTAGTGGCCCGCGTGTAGCTGTAACAGAACAGGAGAAACCACAGAACCAAAGTGGAAAAAGGCTACCTTTATTTGCAAAAGACTGAACGAATAAAACAACGCCATCCCGCCGAGGCGAATCGGCAATTTACAGCTTCCAGTGTGTCAGACCCCTGTTGTTTGCTTTCAGCAGCAAACAAACCATAAATACATAAAATACAGGTAACGTACTTTGGTGAAAATATCACAGCTATAATAAGAAGTGAAACTGTAGACACACACAAAGGAAAACAAAAGCAAACAGAAGGTGGATAGGAGTGCCCGAGGTGATGGATTCACTTATATGTATACGCACATATATATTAACTTATAATGGGTCGAAAAGGAAGTCCATTATTAAACTGATGTGAAATGTGCCCAGGTTCTGCTGAGAGGGTTTTAACATCGAGTCGGACATCTTAAAATGTCACATGGCTCCACCCTTCCAGCAGCAGCAACGGTGAACAAAAAATAAAAACTATTTACAGTGTTTACTTCAGAGGTGGTTTTTAAAAAGCAAAATCGGCATCAGCATTTTTTTGTGATTATTTTATTTGCTGTCAAAATAGTAGCTATATGTGTCCTGGTCCTTTTTAAACGAAGAAAGAAATATTGCTGGTTGACTGAGACTGACTGTGAGAAATGTTTATGGGTATTGGCTTTCAAAACAAATACTGCAATTTTGGATGTAAAAGTAGAATACCACATTATTACAACCTGGTAGTTTTGCCATTACTCCTATGAAGAATAATGACTTTGTACAGTCTACAGAGCACTGGAACGGTATTGGTACATTACCAAGCTCTCCGTTGTAATCGCTACATTTGATGAGATAAATTTCCTTCTCTTAAAAGCAGGATTATGTAACTTCTGTTGAACAGCGGCCACTTGTGGTCACAAGTGGTAAGTACAAAATAATGAAAAATTAAATTAGTCCGTTTTATTTCCCAAGATTTCATTCAGGACATTTTCACTTGCCGAGCTGACTGAGTGCGAGTTGAATGGGGCCACAAACAGGATACAACGTACAGTATATCTCCTGGTGAGGTACAAAGTGTTCACTTCCTGTTTTACTTTAGTTCTAAAACCATATTAAACCCTGAATAATGAAGGGCATTTATTGCCCATGAATTTTTCAGGAAAAATAAGACCTAATAGGCCTTTCAGACCAAACCGGCACCGTTGCGCTTTGAAACCCATTATATCCAATGGCTTGTGCTGCGCCATGGCGGTTTTTAACTGCGTTTTAAGGAAAGTGTGGGTGCAAAGTTCCACCTGGTTGAACTTTAGGCGTGGCATGCTGTAGATGTGCGCTGTAAAAAGCAAGTTTTATCTTGCCACTGTCGCAACAAATGCTTGCTCTTGGTGGGGGTGGATTGTTGGGTCTTTGTAAATTATATAGTGTGGTCCAGGCCTACTCTATCTGTAAAGTGTCCTTGACACTATAAATAAAATTGAACTGAACCCAGCAGCAAGTGCAGCTTAAACCCTGTTGTGTCTGAAAGGCCCATTCGATGTAATGAAATTATTCGTTAAATTTAGTAATAATGTGACTCTGTTATCGACAATACTGAGCAATATCCTCCAAGTATGGAAGGCCAAAGGGCACAAAAATAAAGCGGTCTTTGTTTCAGATGAAAGCTGGAGCCTTTTCCTCTTGATTGTAATCACAAGAAAACAAATCAGAGATAACGAGAGATAACATAACACAAAATATATGTATATATATATATATATGTATATATATATATATATGTATGTATGTATGTATGTATGTATGTATGTATGTATGTATATATATATGTGTATATGTATGTATGTATGTATGTATATATATATATATATGTGTATATATGTATGTATGTATGATATGTATGTATATATATATATATATATATATATATATATATATATATATATGATAGTGTGTATGTATGTATGTATGTATGTATATATATGTGTATATATATATGTGTATATATATATATATATGTATATATATATATATATATGTATAAATGTATATATATATGTATATATATATATATGTATATATATATATATATATGTATATATATATATATGTATATATATATGTATATGTATGTATATATATATATATATATATGTATATATATATATATATATATATATATATATATATATATATATATATATATATATATATATATATATGTATATATATGTCCCCTCAGGCATTCCATACACCTTGAGTCAATATGTGTGCATTTGTCTTATTTCTATACACCCATGTGCCTTTGTGGACATTCTTTTTGTTTTTTTAGTTTTTTTATCTATCTCCAGTGCCGCTCTCTCACAGCCGACACATGCTAGTGGAAAATCACCAGGATGCTTTGAAGTATCCTGAGGTCGTCTAGGTATATCTGAGTTAGTAACTCTAGAGCTGCACAGGCAGCTGAAGTTGCTGTTACCTCTTTCCTTTTAGGCCTCCAGATCAAAGTGATCGGTTTGCAGTATCATCTTCTCGCTTGTAGAAAATAACCCAAAAATACTCTATTTACAGGTGCTTTTGTACACATCCATTTTTTCAACACCTTCTGAGCTTTCAGAATGACTAATGTGGAATTGCGCTCTGTATGAAGTCACTTATGTATAGAGCTGGGCGATATGGATAAAAATCAAATATCACGATATTACTTACCAAATACATCCATATGGATTTTGGGACGATATTGTAGGGTTGACTATTGGTGCTTTCACAAAACATTTACACAATGATAATTCTGATGAACAATCATCAGTAATGTGGATATGGGTTATATGACTAAGTGGGTAAAGGCAAATAATAGAACAGCTAGAACAGTCTGGTGTGTTCAGAAAATGACATTACTGTACTGTAATGCAGCCTTTAAAACCAGGAAAAGACAACACTTATGTCATATGAGGATATTATGATATCCAAAATTGAAGACAATATCTAGCCTCATATATCGATATCGATATAATATCGATATATTGCCCAGCCCTACTTATTTATATAAAAACTACTGGAATAGGCACAGCAGCGATAGATTTAGTGGATGTGTTTAACGTTCCAAGGCCACTGCGTACAATTTAATTCGTACTTCATCCTCAAACAGCTTGATTTTTTTAAAATCCTTGTTTCTTTTTCATAGCAAACTACTGTAGAAATATATATATCATCAAACAGACAGACAGCACTAACATAGAGGGGAAGGGGGTGTCTTGGGGGTTCTATAGAATGGATCTTTTTGTGAGAAAAGTCTTCTTTGCTACAGGGACAACAGTCCCAGGGTCAGGAGTGTAATAGTGCGTCCCATTTACCTCGGGAACTCGGGAGCCGGAGCTGGGACGTCAGAGGGAATGGCAATTTTTCATTGTGGGGTTAGCTCTAGCCAGGTTAGCCATGGTTAGCAATACCAGTAGCTGACAAGCATGACGCTGTTTTGTTGTGCATACAGGCAGCGCAGCAACATGTCCACAGATAGAAGATAGACAGCGCTGTGTCTATCACTGATTTACTGAGACACAAATAGGACAGAAGTGCTAATAACTGCATGTTACACTGCTGCTGATGCACGGGACAGCCATGTTGGATTTTGACCTCAGGGTACTGCAAGGTTGTCCCGACTTCCGAGTACAAATGGAACGCACTATAAGATAAGGGCTGACTTGGAGCAAGAAGTGTAGATTCTTTTGTTTGTTTTTGTGTGGCTGGAACTAGCCAGGGCCTGTCGCTTTCTTGTCTTGCTCTTTCTTCTTCTTCTTCTTCTTCTTCTTCTTCTTCTTCTTCTCCTTCTCCTTCTCCTCTGTCCCGGGCCATCTCTACAGGTGCGTGTCCTCCTCATCGGCTATGTCCTCCTTCAGCAGGTTGTCGATGGGGACGATCCAGCTGTCGTTGAACTCGCCGTTCAGCGCCATCTTCTTCTCCTGCATCTCCGGCTGCACCTCCATCACCTCCAGCGTCGGGTTGTCGTGGTAACCGTTCTCCACCGTGTGCAGCTCCTCCGTCAGGTGCTGCTGCGGAGACAAAAAAGGACAGAGTCTCTAGAAACTGTGTATTCATATCTGATCCTGTATGATCCTTTGCACATAGATTAAATACATTTGTTGTTTTTTTGGGGGGTGGGGGGGGGGGATGCAGGGGATCAAACAACTTTTGAACGTACACACGTTGCACCAAAACAAGTTCCTTCCCGAGGCTATTTTGCAGCGGGCCCGTGACTCCTAAACGCCGCACAAGACGATTGTGATAGGTTTAAAGAAATACCGATAAGCCAGAGCACGTTTTTTTCTCCCATCCTGGAATGCTGTGTAGACTAGCCAGACCTTCCTCCGCAGCGCTGTGGAGGAAGGGTCTGGCAAAGCGAGACTACCCCCAGCTCCAACCTCTCGACCATATATATTTTCATTTCTGTTTTTAAAAATACAAAATTTGGCGGCGGACAAAATGCCAAACTCGAGGCTTCACAACGGCAGTCCACAAACCAATGGGGGGACGTCACTACTGCTACGTCCGCTCGTTTTATACAGTCTAGAGCTAGGTTTCTATCCACTCGTCAATTGAATTATCTGAAGTTCGGTAAAACAACTCGTGAATAAAGCTGGTGAAAGTGTGTTAACATCCAACAGCTTTAAAGCGAATAAAAAACTGTTGCGTAATGACGTCACATGCTGTTTTGCGATTAAATTGGTATGTCGAATTGATTTGAGACATTTTAAGGTGTTTCCGTTCATTTTCGCACTGAATCGCACAACATTCAAGCAAAGATTTGCGAACAAAGTTTTGCTAGCCAAAAGTAGTTGTTGTTGTTAATATTAGAATCCAAGGAAGCTCTGATGGGCCTTTGGCCGAGGATCTGACCCAGCTCATCAAAAAGGTGGAACTTGCCTTTTATTTTCCCTCCGGCACTGCTGAGAGACAACTCTCTTTTTGGAGACATGTATCACTGTTTGAGCGCCTTCCATTTACTCCGGAGGACGTCCCACGGCTTGTCTTACCCTTTGTTGGTCATTTCCTTTGCGAGTTCCTGATAAATTATGGCATTTCGTAGATTTTTGCTATCTAAAATAGCCGTTAGATTTTGCTCGTAAATTAAGTTCAAAAAGTCTCTCGTCTCCTCGTTTGTCCACTTACATCTGTCTTTGTTGACGCCTGTCATATGTGCAAACAGAGAGGAAATACTGGGCGGGAATGAACTACAACTTCTTCTTTGTTTTGTGGCGGGTTGCAACCATAAAATTACCTAAAGCTTAATCGCAATTCATTCATTTATTCGGCAAATAACGTTTCCATCAGCGTTTATCGCATAAGCCGTATATATCGATCAAAATAAAATCCGATGAGACCGAACGCATTTCCTTTGAGTCGATATTCATGAAATTCAATCAAATTTTACGGTTTCCATAAGGCATTTTTCATTCGATATCACTTAATTTGGATAAAAACGTGTGGATGGAAACATAGCTTATGTGTCCGACTAAGACTCTCCACCTACCTGGTTCTCGTTGTATGGCTTGCGGCGGTGCGAGGCACAAACGGCCAGGATGACGATCATGATCAGCAGAGCTCCGCAGGACGCCAGGATGGCTATCAGGGTTTTGCTATCTGTTGGTTTCTTTAAGTAGGGAAAAAAACAAGATAATTTTTCACACTGGAGTGGAGTGGTGGCAGAAGTGCTCAGAGCCTTTTACTTAGTAGTAGTTGAATTTATAATAAAACATTTCATAATCTACATGTTTTTTTGTGTGCAACAATCTTAAATTTGCAAAGTAACCAAAGCTGTAACAGATGAATGTAGTGGAGTAAAAAGTCCAATATTTCTCTCTGAAAGTGTAGCGGAGTAGAAGTAGAAAGTGGCATGAAAAGAAAAGACTCAAGTACTTAGAAGTACCTCAACATTTGTACTGAAGTACAGTACTTGAGTAAATGTACTAAGTTGGTGACCTGCTGCAGAATTTTCAACCACTAACCCTGCAAGTGTTTACGTCTACCATGTGAATTGGACCAAAAAAGGTGCCAGTACTCTAATTCAGCAGTTCCACGACATGATCATTGCATGTTTCTTGGATATATTTATATTCATAGGTATATCTTGTAGGGGGGACTCTAGTCTATGTCCTCGACCTTCCACTTCCGGGATTGTTCCGGTGCTGCAGGAAATTCCGTCGGATGCATGCCTTTGTGCGATGGCCGTTTCCTTCTGCTCTCTTTAGTCAAGTTATTCACATTTACAGTTTGATCGTGATCTGTCGGGTGAGTCAAAGCTCCAGCACCACCAGTGTATGGTATATAAAATGTATATAATTTAAATATAAAAAAGTATATCCCGCTTTTAAAAAAGGAACTAAGTAACTTTTACTCTGAGCAAATTTTAAATGAGCTACTTTTTACTTGAGTAGATTTTTTTATGCTGGTAATTTGACTTACTCAAAGTAATGATACTTTTATTTAAAGGTCCCATGGCATGAACATGTGTCTTTATGAGGTTAACATTAATATGTGTTCCCCCAGCCTGCCTATGGTCCCCCAGTGGCTAGAAATGGTGATAGGTGTAAACCGAGCCCTGGGTATCCTGCTCTGCCTTTGAGAAAATGAAAGCTCAGATGGACCAATCAGGAATCTTCTCCTTATGAGCTCATAAGGAGCAAGGTTACCTCCCCTTTCTCTGCTTTGCCCGCCCAGAGAATTTGGCCCTACCCATGAGAGAGAGAGAGACATCATGGCTTTCAAACGAGCAAAGTGGCAGTTGGTTTAGCTACAGTATTAGGGGACCACTAAGGTCTATATAAAAGAGACTTCAGATACAGTATTAGGGGACCACTAAGGTCTATATAAAAGAGACTTCAGATACAGTATTAGGGGGACCACTAAGGTCTATATAAAAGAGACTTCAGATACAGTATTAGGGGGACCACTAAGGTCTATATAAAAGAGACTTCAGATACAGTATTAGGGGACCACTAAGGTCTATATAAAAGAGACTTCAGATACAGTATTAGGGGACCACTAAGGTCTATATAAAAAGAGACTTCAGATACAGTATTAGGGGGACCACTAAGGTCTATATAAAAGAGACTTCAGATACAGTATTAGGGGACCACTAAGGTCTATATAAAAGAGACTTCAGATACAGTATTAGGGGGACCACTAAGGTCTATATAAAAGAGACTTCAGATACAGTATTAGGGGGACCACTAAGGTCTATATAAAAGAGACTTCAGATACAGTATTAGGGGGACCACTAAGGTCTATATAAAAGAGACTTCAGATACAGTATTAGGGGGACCACTAAGGTCTATATAAAAGAGACTTCAGATACAGTATTAGGGGACCACTAAGGTCTATATAAAAGAGACCTCAGATACAGTATTAGGGGACCACTAAGGTCTATATAAAAGAGACTTCAGATACAGTATTAGGGGACCACTAAGGTCTATATAAAAGAGACTTCAGATACAGTATTAGGGGACCACTAAGGCCTATATAAAAGAGACTTCAGATACAGTATTAGGGGACCACTAAGCTCTATATAAAAGCATCCAAAGAGCACCATGTCATGACCTTAAGTAGAATATTTTTGTACTCTTTCCACCTCTGTCCTGGACTCAGTACGGGGAGAGGGGGGGGTACTGGCCCATTTCCGGCACTGATACCATCCATATATTAACCCTTACCTTGGTGATTTCTTCATAATACTGGGCTGCAAGGCTGGTTTTCACTGTGGGATGAATGTAAATGTATTTGTTAGTGGATAGAACATTCTGTTGAACTTTCCTTGAACCTGACATATGTTGGTGTTTATAAAGGGAGGAAGGTGCTTTACCTTTGCCATTTATCTCCACATAGTCAAACTGTACTTTGTCGTTCTGGTGCTGCCATTTCAGGGTGCAGTTCCCATCGTGCAGATTCACCAGCAGCCGCTTGCACACCTCCGCCAGCTCTTTCTCCTCGTCTTTCTGAAGGTAAGAGGACACATCCGTAAACATCTCTGTAAATTAACCAACCGCTTGTTTTGCTTTCCACGAATGACTGTGAGCTGATAGGCCACGGGCCGAGCCTCTGCCATGCTGTCGGAGTGTGGACGGGAAAGGTGAAAAGGTGATATGTGTCATATCTTCCTGTGCTGGGGATGTGTGGAGTATTTCGGGTGTATTATGGAACGGCACAGCTGCGTTAGGCAGCCAGAGAGAGAGAGAGAGAGAGAGAGAGAGGATGACTATATACAAACGAGGTGTGGGAACGAAGGAAACTAGTGAAAGGCAGGAAGGGTTCCCACAAAGGCATTTTTTCCACCCAGGGACTGGAATCTTTTTAAAATTTATTTTCATAGCAAGCTTCACTTCTTCCTGCCCTGTTGCTGGATCCACCCAGAACCTCCTTCCAGTGCTGGGAAGTTGTTGATAATTATTATTTTTTATTTTTTTAGCCTATATCTCTATTTGGACTCTGCAACAGAAAACGGTCCGTCATTGCCTACATTGTTTCTATTGCTTATTGTGATGTCATTTCTTGCTGTTTAGTCAAATGCATCATATGCCAAAACAATCAGTACAGCCTATAGGCTGAAAGGTTATGAAAGTCAATAAACCATGATCATTTAGAAAATAATTGGAATTGTTGGAATAAATAAACAAAATTGATGGGGGGGCAACAAATACATTGAAAACATTGTCAAAAGGAAGAGACAAAAAATGTTGAAAGACGCGTGAAATACCTCGAAAAAAAGAGGCAAAATGTCAAAAGGCGACAAAAACTTGGAACCATCCTGCAGGATGTTGCACATTTATCCTCCATCTTTACACTGAAATAACTCTGTGGAGTAAATGTCAGTGAAGAAAGGAGTGGGAAGGGCATAGGCCCGCCTCCAGTGGACAGGACAATAGCAGAGGCGCGATGAGAGTCGGAGCAGAAACTGTGTTTATTATCACATGCATTGTTTGGGTGAATAGAAACAGTCTGATGTCTGTACCAGATTTAAAGATGCGAAACTCGAAATGTGGTAAAAAAATCTTACCTTGGGTCCGCTGTTTAGAGAATACTGCAGAAAAAAAAAGTCAGAAAAGAAGTACGTCAGTCAGAAGCATTTCTGTAAAAATGTAAACGTGAAGTGAACGCAAGCAAACGCACCACCTCTGTCTAAATCCGTGTATCATTCCTTCAGTCGGTTTTTAAAAAATAAAAGCAAATGTGAAAAAAAGCAAAACATTACTTGTTTTCTCAATACTTCTTTCCAAAACCAAAATGAAAAAAAAACCTTATAAAGACGCCTTTTTAACAATTTCAGATTTTGTGCTCAAATGACAAATGGATCTTTTTTTTTTTCTTCTTTTATTTTGAAAAATGAACGAATGAATGATGCACGGATTCATCTGCTCCACTTTGTGACAGTATGTCTTACCAAAAAGGTCTTTGGCTGAGCTGCTGTGGTGGTGGTAGTGATGGTGGTGGTTGTAGTGGTGGTGGTTTGCGGTGACGTGGTTCCAGCGTTGGTGGTCTCTGCTGCGGGAGATCCTGCCGGGGTCAGGGTTGGTTGGGTGCTGGTGGTCCCTTTGTTAACAGCTGGCTCTGTGGCCCTGGGTGCTGTCTGCCCACTGCTTGTTACCGTCCCAGGTGTTTGATCGGCTCCTTAAACCCCAAACAATACGACAACAGTTAATATATTGTCCCTGATCCCTGACAGTGAAACACACCCCACTGAGCCATTTGTTGAGTACGTTTAAATTCACCCTAGTCCTTATCGACGACAGTTCATTTATGGGATAGTTCTGGTGCTGCCAGTAGTTCCTCCAGATGTCCCTCACTTTCCGCTTTCTTTAATTTAACTTTAAACTGCGTGGTCGGAACGAGCATTTTGTTACACCCTGACAATGGCAAGTTTTGAAGTAAATTTGGATGGTGCAACAAGGCAGGTCTGCTTGGTTCTTTCGGGGAATGATTGTTAAGATTTACCAAGAATATGTTTACGGCATTTACTCTCTAACTGGGACGTTTTGGGACCAATTGGACCGAAAGTGTAAATTAAAAGGTTAATAAGTTTTCATTAATTTCATTAATTAACAATTTAATTTACATTCAAGTCAACTGTTTTGGGTGAGTTATGGCCTTTAAAAGTTTGCAAATGAACCCTCAACCATTGCCATCGGGTTGTTTTTATGTTGGTAAACAGCAGCTTTCCAGGGGAACTAGATGTCTGCAGGGTAAATCCAGACAGCTAGCTAGACTATCTGTCCAATCTGAGTTTTCTCTCGCACGACTAAAACTACTTTTGAACGTACACGTTTCACCAAAACAAGTTCCTTCCCAAGGCTATTTTGCAGAGGGACCAGGGCTCTGTCCGGCACTTGCCCAAGACGATTGTGATTGGTTTAAAGAAATGTCAATAAACCAAAGCACGTTTTTCTCCCATGGAATGCTGTGTGGATTAGATCCTCCTCTACAGCGCTGTGGAGGAGGGTCTGACAAAGCGAGACTACAGGGGAATTTACCTCCATTTCTGTCTTGGCTAGTGGTGATGTCGGTGTGAGTCATGGACTGTGGCCAAGTCGTAGGGGCATTTGTCACAGTCTTGGTTGTCCCCTCATTGACAGTCTGTGTGGCAGACACTTCAGTCCCAGAGGATTTGGTGGTGCCAGGTGTCTGCAGCGCATCAGTGTTGGAGGATACTGCTGAATTGCTGCTGCTGTCATCTTTTCCAGCTGTTGCAGCTGTTGAAGCTAGGGGTGTGGTCTTTGTTTGGCTGAGGGTAGTAGCAGCAGTAGTGGCACCTTTACTCACTGTAGGGAGTGCACCAGAGATGGTAGTGGAATGTGCTGGTGGGTTGTTTGTGACAGTGGGTGCTTGTGATTGGGTGGGGGTTTGCTTGTCTGTAGACATAGTTGTAGCAGGCATCGTGGTGGTAGGCGTGGGGACCGCAGAAATTGGTTTTGTTGCTGATGCCGTGATAGGTATGGTTGTCTCACCAGAACCAATAGTTGATGGTGCTCCAGCTGGGCCACTACCAGTTACCTTTGTCATATGGCTAACGGTTGGCATAGTCAATGCCCCAGTCTTCACAGTAGTAACAGTCTTCACAGTAGTGTGATCGTCTGGACAGGCACTGTGGAATAGGAAGCCTAGGGAAGGAAAAACATGACTATTAGGTACAGCACGCTGCTGAATGGGTAGCATGTACGTCAACCAATGAATATTCACCTGTAGCTGCAATAACTGATGTTGTGGCCACTTGGGGGCAGCACAACAAGCTACAAATGGACTGTAAACAATAATGGATGAAGATTCCAGGTCTGAAATGTGAAGCCAATGCAGAAGCTCCTTAAAGCTGCATTCTAATCTCAAAAATAAGAATAATAATTCTATAGAAGTCTATGAGAAAATGACCCTACTTCTCACTTGATTTATTACGTCAATAAACATTTTTATAATGAGCTTATGGTCTCAATCACTAGTTTTAAATCTTCTTCAATACAGCATGATATTCATTTTGTAAATTATGATCCCATTTATTTTATGTTTTGCTGAAAACAGAATGGAAACTAAATGATCCATGAGACTGAACCAGACGTTAAGGGGCGTCCTAAAATGTAAACTATGAGCTGAAATCCTAAAAAAGAAACTTGGTGGAGCTACGGGGAACTGTAGAATTGGGTGACAAGCATTCCCTTTCATATTGACACATTACCCGTTGACTGATGGGTGCAGCTTTAATTTAGAATTATGGCCTTTTTTTTAATGGTCACCCAGAGCACTCTGAAGTCATAAGCACTCTGAAGTCTGAGCTTATGTCGACCTCTGCTCCTGGATTTCCTGCAGCTCGGACAGCTGTAAGCTTCAGCCACATCTTCTTGTGTTTCTCTATTTATAGGGACCAGGACAGGATGCTGCACACAATAAACTTGGAAGCACCACACCCAGGGCCGAGGCCCCATTTGGAGTGCCCCGTGAACAATCCTCGCCTAACTCCCCAACCAGAAAACAATGGGCTTACCCACACGTCCCACCACCCCCAACACCCTCGCTTTCTGACCTCCACCCACCCCAGTACATCCACACACAGTCACTGGATTTTCAACATACATGTTGGGTGACACATGAACTTCCACGTTGCCTTTCTAAAGTGCACTTGCAGTATGTCATATTTCCTCAGAGGACCATAATGGGTTTAAACATATTTTCTTTTCAAGATTGTTGTTCCTAAAAGCTGACTGGAGATCTGAAAATATGACTACGTCTAGTTTCACACAGAGCCACCACACTGCAACAGTAGTTTTAAAAAAGCATCTTAAATATATGAAAAAATAAGCCTGGTGGGGGATAATTTAGGCCCGGTGGGCCACCAGGCCTGCAATACACTGGGGGAAACCCTGATATTTACTGTACTTTATCTTATTGATCTGTTTTTCGTAAACCACACTGTTATTTTAGATTCTTGAATGTGTTTTTGCTTAAAGGTCCCATGACATGGTGCTCTTTGGATGCTTCTATATAGATATTAGTGGTCCCCTAATACTGTATCTGAAGTCTCTTTTATATAGGCCTTAGTGGTCCCCTAATACTGTATCTGAGGTCTCTTTTATATAGACCTTAGTGGTCCCCTAATACTGTATCTGAAGTCTCTTTTATATAGACCTTAGTGGTCCCCTAATACTGTATCTGAAGTCTCTTTTGTATAGACCTTAGTGGTCCACTAATACTGTATCTGAAGTCTCTTTTATATAGACCTTAGTGGTCCCCTAACACTGTATCTGAAGTCTCTTTTATATAGACCTTAGTGGTCCCCTAATACTGTATCTGAAGTCTCTTTTATATAGACCTTAGTGGTCCCCTAATACTGTATCTGAAGTCTCTTTTATATAGACCTTAGTGGTCCCCTAATACTGTATCTGAAGTCTCTTTTATATAGACCTTAGTGGTCCCCTAATACTGCTCGTTTGAAAGCCATGATGTCTCTCTCTCTCTCTCATGGGTGGGCCAAATTCTCTGGGTGGGCCAAGCAGAGAAAGGGGAGGTAACCTTTCTCCTTATGACATCATAAAGGGAAGATTCCAGATTGGTCCATCTGAGCTTTCATTTTCTCAAAGGCAGAGCAGGATACCCAGGGCTCGGTTTACACCTATCACCATTTCTAGCCACTGGGGGACCATAGGCAGGCTGGGGGAACTCATATTAATGTTAAAAAAAACTCATAAAGTGAAATTTTCATGCCATGGGACCTTTAACTAATTGGCAGCCAACGATAATGTAAATCAACTCATCGAGACTTAAAAAATTCACTTGAGATAACGACCTGAAGCCGCCTACACATGATAAGCGATTTGTTCTCTGCAAACCGCTAGGTAGGGCTCAGAGCAAAGCGCGGAGAGCAAAGCACAGCGCAGGTAAACGTCATCAAGGGTGGCAAGGAAGCTTTTTCCCCCGTTGCTAGGTAGCCACATGCTGTTATCTCATTGGTTGCGCTTTCGAAAGGTCAGTTTGAGCGCAGCGCAAAGCGGCAAATCCGAGCGGTGCGCCACGCCAGGGTTAGCACGGCGCATAGTTGGGCGCCACCGCCATCCCCTGTAGGAAATCAATGGAACGGGCCGGCTCAAAGCGGTTTTGCCGCCTATCATGTGTAGGTGGCTTTACAGTGAACATCCCATCTATCATTACGTTCTATTCATTGGAAATCTGTATTACTGTACCACACGGCGATAAAGTAACATAATGGCATGACGTTAACTGTGATGGATGCACAGTACAGTACATCTGCGGCCGCAGAATGTTTCGCAGAATGTTTCGCAGAATGTTTCGCAGATTTAAAGCTAATTTAAAAAACTAAAAACAACCCTCAGGATGTCAACACATCTCCTTCCCGAGCATAAAAAAAACAAAAAATTTACAAACCAGCATCAACCTTGTGGAAAAGTAGGAGAACGTGGAATTTTCTCCAAATAAGTCAACAGTTCATAGACACCTACACAACCAAGACTTGAGGCAGCAAGAAGTAAGAAACATATTAGTATTATTCCACGTAATTTCACATAACTCGCTCTTCCGAAAAGCTTAAGGCACCTTACAGCAACTGAACAAATAAATACACTGTTGAGCATGTGATGCTTTGCCGCTCACACTTTGCACAACATAAACAAACATTTCCCGCAAACCATTCAGGATGTTCCCCTGAGCTGCAGCCATAATTCCCCCAGCATGTGAACGCAGCATTAGGACGGTGTCGGTAATAAGCAGATAAGGTCAAGTGGAGGCTGGTAGAGCCGGGCCTGTCCTGTCTCTGCAGAGCACAGACACATTGTTTATCAGGCCCCCAGCCTGCTGCCAGAAACACTGTTACTAAGATAGGAAGTCTGTCAACGTCCTCCGCTCACAGGGCTCCTTTGATTGAGCTGAGTGTCGTGATGTACAGTACATGTGCTGCTCGCTCTTCTGAGGCTTTTTGACAGCATATCAAATTTACTTTATGAGGGTTTTTCCCCTCAGAATACCCTAGAGCAGTGGTCTTCATATTAAACTGGGCCTACAATAACATGTAGGGCGGCCTAAAGCCTGTATACATAGCTTTTTAGTCCATAGAATACTAAGCTATTAAAATAATAAATGTCGGCATGATTTTATAGATCATGTTTTAATGTTAACCATATATGTGGCACAGGGAATCCTCCGGATGAACTGGATCTGTGGCTACCTTAGTGACGACCTTACCTCAGTAAGCCTATTAATGGGGATTTTCACAAATAGGATGCTTTACAGTATATTTGCTAATTAAAATGTTGGATTCATGTTAAGACATTTTAGTTTTTCAGAAAATGTACAATGATTTGGAGCCCCCCCTCTGCAGTGACTCTGAGGAACCCCTAGGGGTCCCGGACCCCCTGTTGAAGACCCCTAGAGACCCTATTTTCAGTCAGGAAACACAAATAGGAGTTGGCAGCAATGTGTTCTGCAGCTGCAGTTGAATCCTGGAGCGTTTGTTGTCAGTGTCAGAAATGGACCCAGAAATGCAACAAACACGAGATAAAACTGTGTTTTAAACTATGTGGATACGGGTGGATTCCCCCCTCGTGTATGACACTGGAAAGAGTTTCGGCATCCCATCATATAAGGGGAAGTTAGTGAAGAGTGACACAGTAAGTCATTGCAGTGACCGAATCGTTTCTTGACAACCCCACGTATCTGCCAGCATTTGTTTTGGCGAGATGCCTTTTAAACCAATCGGCATTAGTCATGGTCTCATCCCGCCCTGCTTTCTCTCTCTCACTCTCCCTCCCCCAGGTGTGGCGTCTTGTTTGGTGTGACCCCCGCTGATCCCAGCTGTCAGTGACTCATCTGTTTCTTAGCTAGTTTACTCAGGCTGTTTTTACATCGCCCACTCGTTCCTCACAGCACAGCCTACAGGAAAACACACACACACACACACACACACACACACACACACACACACACACACTTGTTCCTGGTTTGTTTACATCTAGTCTCGCTTTGCCAGACCTTCCTCCACAGCGCTGCGAAGGAGGGTCTGGCTAGTCCACACAGCATTCTGGGATGGAAGAAAAACATGCTCTGGTTTATTGGCATTTCTTTAAACCAATCACAATCGTCTGCAAGGGTAAATCCAGACAGCTAGCTAGACCATCTGTCCAATCTCAGTTTTCTGTTGCACGACTAAAACAACTTTTGAATGTACACATGTTCCACCAAAACAAGTTCCTTTCCAAGGCTATTTTTGCAGAGGCACCGAGGCTCCGTCCGGAGCTTAGCGCCGCCCAAGACGATTGTGATTGGTTTAAAGGAATGCCAATAAACCAGAGCACGTTTTTCTCCCATCCTGGAATAGAGTAAGGTCTGGCAAAGTGGGACTACTAATCACCTGACAAGCCTTTATATTCCTCGCCAACCCACTCCGACTTAACGACCCACCCTCCCTTTCCCATCGATACCTCAACCCTCCCCCTACCTCATTCCTTTGCCCCCTCTTCCATCATCCCTTCCTACTCAACCCGGTGCACACCTCTCTCATTTCTCATTCTAGGGAATCTGCTTGAGTGAAAACACAACCGAGACTGAACCTAGGGGTGCTATCTTCTCTGGTCTCACGATTCAACCCGATCACGGTTATCCTGTCAAGGATTGGAATCGATATGCGCGATGCGCCACCTCCTCAATATGATTATGTATTGCTACACATGGTTTTCAGTGGACAAATTCCAGCAGTCAGATATATATATGAACTCCCCTTTTCATCGTATCTGCTCTTAAAAAAGACCCTTCCTGAATGTAGCGGTGTCTGAACCCAGCAGACAAAAGTAGCGACCCCAAAAATCAACAAGTAACATCAGTTGGTAATAATCGATTATGGTCTGTCACTGCAATGATTCATTTCACCTCCCCTAATGGAAGCCCACACTGAGTCCCACTCCACCCCATAGGCGGACTGGTAATCTGGCAGTTCTGGCGAATGCCGGAAGGGCCGATGCACTCTTGGGCCAATTTGGGCCGCTGTAAAAAAAATAAAATAAAATAAAAAAATGCCACACCGGCGTTTCACACTAGTTTGACAAAAATACGCAAGACTGTACGGCTGCAGCCTGGAGCTGCCCATCTGGTGCCGTCGGGCTTCAACCTTTCAAAATAAAAGCTTGCGTCTGGTCCGCTATGTCTTCATACTTTGGTGTTTTGGGTGTTATAGTATGGAATAATATGTTTTAAATACGCAAGCATTTCCATTCTGTTCTAAGATGGTGCCATGGTAGTTTATTTAAAGGTTTTATGAATGGTGTGTATTATTTAATTATGAAAGCCTGTAAGTGCGCTTCATGCTGCTGGTGCCATAATCTCACGTGAGCCTGGTTTTTGCAACAATAAAGCAAATGATGTCCCGTCTGAAATTGGGCCGGTAAGGGACGGACTCTCCAGTACATCCTCCCGGACCAACCTTAATTTAACGTCAATTACTTACTTACATTACAATATTTTTCGCACTATGGCCACCTCACTTTACTTTACTTAAAGGTATAGTGGAGGATTTTCTTTTGCCGGGTGGATCATCAAGACTATTGGTCCTCCTAGTTGTCAATCATTCTGGTGATATGTTTACGTAAGGCCATGGTACGTGCACGTCCCTAGCTTTCAGGTGTATATGTGTGGTGAGCTTAGCTACGGTTTCAGCCATTTCATTGAAGCATTGAAGCTTTTGGGAGAATATTTCACATGCTTGCGTGCGCTAAAAGCACAGGTTGGGCTTCCCACTGATGCCTCAGTCGTGAAGTTTCTACTCCACAGGTAAAGTTTGGCATGCTATTTGGAGAAATCCATTTAAAATCACTGCTAGTAAAAGTTGATGTAAGCTATGATTACCGATGCTAGCCCTGGCACAAGTCACGCACCGCGCACACACGGTAAACATCTCAATTTGTGAAAAAGTGCAAATCTTCTTTTGGAAAGTAGGCTTGTATGAGCCATGCCGACAGCAACTTGTAAACAGTGCACTCTCGTGCACACGTTTAATAGGCGTTCCCTCTCGGGAGCAGGCAGGGGGTTGCACATGTGCATTTTTTCAAAAAGTACAGAGGGAGGTTCTTTTCTAAAATTCGGGAAAATCCTCCACAATACCTTTAAATACTTTTTATATAATGCCACTTTACATTCATTCAGTACTTTTTGCACATTGTCTGTTGTTTTCCTGTTGTTTGTTTGTTTGGTTGTTTATTGGTTTGTTTTTATTGTGGAAAAACTGCTGCTGTAATAAGTGAATTTCCCCATTGTGGGATGAATAAAGTATTATCTAATCTAATCTAAAAACCAGACGACATCCCCTTTTTCAATTTCACCGCCATCAATCTTAAAGCCTTTAACCGACATGTTGTTGTGGCGTGGTCCTTGCTAGTGAGTAGGGAGTTATTTCCTTTCCATCTATCCGTGCTTTGTGAGAAATCCTCTCCTGACCCTGAACGTTATAACCTCTCTGACATGCTCACTGCCTCCATCCGCCATCCACCATCCCACTGTGTGGAGCCCACCCCTACTGTACCCTACATGGACGTTAGAGTGTAGACCAGCGGTGGAAGACGTTTTCAGACCCTTTACTTAAGTAGAAGTACCAACACAACACTGTAAAAATGGATTGTTTCCACTTTCTAAAATGTGAGCATTTTTCTGCAGTCCGTAAGGGCTTGGGTTGGGAACTGGAGGGTCGCTGGTTCAAGTCCCAGTATGGACCAAAGTACAGAGTGTGGATTGGTAGCTGGAGAGATACCCGTTTACCTCCTCGGCACTGCCAGGTGCTCTTGAGCAAGGCACTGTACCCCCCCCAACCGCTCAGGGCGCTGGTCCAGCACTGGCAGCCCACTCACTCTGACATCTCTCCATTTGTGCATGAGTAGGTCCTGAGCATGTGTGGGTGTATTTCAGGCCTGTGTGTGTGTAGTGATTTCTAACAAACAGAGTGTAAATTGTAATTTCCCCACTGGGGATCAATAAACAGTATCAATTATTAAATTATCCTGATGATACTTACATACTTTTACTTAAGACACATTTTCGATGCAGGACTTTTGCTGGTAACTGAGTATTTTTACAGTGTGGGTAGGCAAGCCGGTTTTATTTGTATAGCACATTTCAGCAACAGGGCAATTCAAAGTGCTTAACACAAAACATTATAGAGCAGTTGAAAACAACAAAAAAATTATAAAAAGATTTTAGGATGCTAGTATGGGACAATGTGTAAGCCGTTGCTCTATACACGTAATCCACCCCGATCCTTGGCGTTCACAGGACGGCTGGTCCCACCGGTCTTACTTTTTAATTCTCTTTATATGACGGTTCCAATTTTCAACAATGTAACTTCAGTAATATTAGTACTTTTGCTTAAGTAAAGGATCTGAATACTTCTTTCACCACTGGTTACATTGTTGGGTAGTTTAATTTATAATAAAACATCAGATTTGATAAACTACATGTGTTTTGTGTCCAAAAATCTTAATTTGTAAAGTAACTAAAGCTGTAACAGATGAACGTAGTGGAGTAAAAAGTCCAATATTTCTCTCTGAAATGTAGCGGAGTAAAAGACTCAAGTAAAGTACAAGTACCTCAACATTTGTGCTTAAGTACAGTACTTGAGTAAATGTACTTAGTTACATTCCACCCCTGGTGTAGACACTGTTGGTCTGTCTCATGGTGTGAGCCAATGGACAGTGTGAGGGTCAGACAGCAGAGGGTGTGAGAACCGACCTGCTGTCCTTTCCCTGGCTCTTCTTTCTTACTTCTTGGCTCACTTTGGTGGCAGGAAACCCTTCTGTTGATTTGGGCCTGCATGCGCCTTCTAATTCTGTAATAAGCGTTGAGTCCACCCTGGACATCACCTTGCTCAGCCTGCATACTATTAATTAATTGTCCTATTAACTTACATTGTAGCTTGTTTCACCGCTGTCGAATGCAGCGATCTCGCTCAATACTGGACCAACGTCAAAGACTGTTGTTCCCATCAGTCACAAAAACACATTGAAATAGGGTCCAGGTTTGGAAAAAAAACGGTAGTTACCCCTTTAAGTTCTGCCAGTTGTTTTTATTGTTCTCACTTGGGTTTAGGTGTACGCTATCATTTAGCGCCACGGGGAAGTTTGTCTGCAGCATTTGACCTGAAATGTATTATTAACATCCTGGAATGCTGTGTGGACTCGCCAGACCCTTCTCCGCAGCGCCGTGGAGGAAGGTCTGGCTATGCGAGACGATATCGTGGGCTACCGTGTGATTCCCGTCCCCTAATTAGAAACAAGTTATCAATTAATCCTTGTACAGTCATAATGAAGTAAATTACATTTTTGCCGGTTGATTCTTCGATTTACTTCATTACTTCATGGCACAAATCAGCCTCCGTAGCTGCAGAGAGCCCAAAAAAGAAAAGACCATTTTCCAAAATGTGTCGTCTGCACACAGTACCCTGATCTACGTTTGAAGCTGGTCCTATAGTGAGCCCGTGGAGCGTGACAGTGTTTAGCTTGTATTCACTGAGACTAAGTGGAGGTCCAGAGGAGGTCAGAGGGGGCTCTCTGTCTCCCTGCCCTCCCTACAGGGGGGGGGGTCCCCACTGCTGCTCGTTGCAGTGTGAGAACCACCATGCGTACGCATTGACAGTGTGGCCGGAGGGTGGAGACTGGTTGAATCCTGACTGCCAGGTTGTAAATAAATGCCCCCCCCGGAACAAGGCCCCACACAGACTGCAACATGGAGAGGACCAGGATGAAGAGAAAAAGGACATATGGGGACACTTTTATTGCTCTAGCCTTAGCAAATACTACTCATATTAGAGGAATTATTTGCCATCATTCAACCAAAGTAGCATATAGCTGCACTGAAAAGATTTCCATGCGGCGCCTGGGTAGGTCACCTGGTAGAGTGTGTGGCAACGTGTACAGAGGCCTAGGCCTCAACGCAGCGGCCGCAGGTTCAATTCCGACCTGCGGCCCTCTGCCGCAAAACGACGGGAACACCTGAATCTAAACGTGAGCAACACAATGGCGTTCTCATGAACGTGTTCGCATGATAACGGACGAAAGGTTATGCGCAACAATTAGTATGATATCCTACAAGGCTACAGTGACGGCTGGCTGGTCATGCGAAATGGCGGTTAAATTTAGGGGCCTTTACAGTTCAATTTAGCGGAGAAAAGGTGACTGTCCTGTGGCAACGACAGTTCCATTTAGGCATTAAAATACCGGTCCCCCCTAGGTACTCCTCCTGGGACATGCACACCCATTTTCTGGGTGAAAGCACTGTGTTTTTACTTTTCATAGCTATATGTACAAATGGTTAATGAGAACAGCCAGTATGGTGACATTAAAGTATATATACACATACTGTATTGTATCTACTAAGGGGATTATTGTATTAGGATTGCATTATGTTGTCATACGGTTATGCTAATGGAACAGTTTGTCTGTGTGTGTGTGTGTGTGTGTGTGAGGACCAGCTAATTATCCTTCCAGCTTGCCAGGCACCCTGACTGTAACCCTGGATTGATGTGCGTCTGAGCATGAACACACACTGCCCCCCCCACCCCCCTCCAAACGGAGAGAGAGAGTAAATAAATAAATGTAGCTGTCGCTCCAAAGCACCGGCGGGACAAAGCTGCCCCGTTAGCTTGGTGACAGCCGACACAAAAGCCCCTCTGGCCCCCACGTGCGGCCATGCAAGAATGGGCTACTGCCTCACCGCGGACCCCTGCTGTAGCCGGGGCCTTTTTAGGGCTTCAGCTGGCCCCCCACCCCAGCCTTGTCCTATTGAGGGAGGTAATTCAGCTTTCTGTGGGACTGGGGGTGGGGAGGGGAAGGGAAGGGAAGGGAGGGGAAGGGTGGGGTCTTTGCTTTACATTGTGCGCTCCAGTGAAGGGAGGTGAGGAGCAGTGAATGTAGAAACACTCGGTGGGAATAAAAGAGAGACAAGTGAAAGGGAGGAGAGGAGGAACGGGGGAGGGGGGATGAGAGGAAAGAAAGTGAAGAGGGGTTCGAGACACCGTAAATCTAACGGCCACATGGAAATGACTGACCACACACACACACAACTCATTGTCATCCACATACAAACTTATTTTCTAGCTATTTTCAGTGATGCAAAGCCATTTAGGTGCACACACACGTTTGTTTCACTATCTTTGTGGGGACCCATCATTGGCATAATGCATTCCCTAGCCCCTTACCCTAACCTTCACCATCACAACTAAATGTCTAACCTTAACCCTTACCCTCACCCTAACCATAACCTAATTCTATCCCTAGCCCCACAAGGCACAAGTATACTGTATTACTGGTTTTTGGACCCCACGAATATAGTAAAACAAGTACACACACACACACACACACACACACACACACACACACACACACACACACACACACACACACACACACACACACACACACACACTATCAACAAACAACACACACTCCCTGTCCTTGGAGACCAGACTGGTATGTGTGTTTATAAGAGCTGCGGGGTGTGCTGATTGTAAAAGTTCAATGTTAGAGCTTCAAACCCCCCCCCGCCCCACCCAACATAGTATCAGGGGACTCTCTGAAACCATTATAGCTTCGTAATTAGCAGCTATATGTGCCATATTGTAATAAATAGGCTTACACATATTTGGGTTCTCGGTTAAAATATAGTTAATCGCACATTTTGTATCTGTTCTTAATGTACTTTAAA
This sequence comes from Perca schrenkii, assembly GCA_025617405.1. NCBI lineage: Eukaryota > Metazoa > Chordata > Actinopteri > Perciformes > Percidae > Perca > Perca schrenkii. Next base: position 3,912,557 of record CM046809.1, on the reverse strand, counting down.
ACTTTTACTGCTCCTATCAGTTATCTTATCACAGTTAAATTCAGGCACAAAAACGTCTAGTTAGGATTAGAAAAAAAAGATCACGGTTTGGATTACAAACAACACCGACCCCCTTCAGTAGTAGTCCCGGGACACTCAACTTCTTCCAGGACATGACTCGCTCCACTCCTTTTAAAGCCCTGTGTTATTATACTTTTCATATCTATACGTACAAATGGTTCATGAGAACAGTCCCCCGGGTGGGACCTAGGAGCGAACACTTTCTGTTGAATGCACTCGGGCACCATATGCCATAATGTCTATTCATAAGTGAATACAGTAAGCGTGTTTTATATTTATGGTTACACAGACCATCTCCTGAATCTATTCTTCAGAGCTCTGAACTATTTTTAAAGTTTTGTCCCCTCCGTTGATTTGCAGTGTGGAAAGGATTATCCCTATGGGACAATAAAGACTCTATAAAGACTCTATAACAATTTATTTAAACATCATGTAGAGACAAGCTGATGTGGGGCTTTCACACAATGATTCAATCATTTAGTGAGGGAAAAATAAGCTGGGATACTTGCTTGTATGATGTGAATACAATTCAATACATCGCACATTATTATTTGTTTTTTTTGGAGTGCAACTGTCTAAATATGGCTAAATACCATAAAAGGTGAGTGGAAGAAGTGTTTTTTTGTGGCTACTTTTGGTGAACCAATCCTTTAAGAGAATTAAAAGAGGTTCAGTGTGTAGGCATGTTTCATTTTTACACACGCGCACACACACACACACACACACACACACACACACACACGCTAATGGAGCAGCAGCCGTTTTCTGTTTTCCTTAAACCTGAGAAGGGAGGGGAGTTCACACAAAGTGATGAGGCAGATGAAAAGAGTGCTGAGAAAGTAAAGGAGCGAAAGATGAAGGGATGAGAGGAATGAGGAGGTTCTGGGGGGACAGAGAGGAGGAGGAGGAGGAGGAGGAGGCGAGTGAAGGTCCACGACGGTACCAGCCGCAGGCCTGATTAATGGACACCTGCGTGTGCAGCGTGGCATGCTGGGTAGAGGGGAGGGAGTGCGAGGTTACAGTAGAGGTGAAGGCGAGCATGCTCTGTATCTGCAGCATCAGACAGTGATGAAACGCTCGGCTTTACGGGGAGCAGAGGTTCCTCCCCCGAAGGAAACCTTCCACATGCCAGCCATAACTGGCCTTTGACAAAACAAGACCCGCTGCATCTGGACGGCGCACACTCGGTTCCTAAAAAGGTCTGCCTCGGACCTTCAAGAGTCCTCGAGTCCAGGTCAGGAATGTGAGTTGCACATTTCATTTCCAACAGCTTTGAACAGAATCACGAGTGATGGGGGAATTGCTTTGCAGGTGTTAGTCTTTGCAAGGTTGTCTCCCTCTGTGGCATCATATCTGCTCAAAATCACAAAGAGCCAACTACACATCATACATATTGCCGACTATTTTGCAAAACCATGCGGTGGATGAAGTATTCAGATCCTTCACTTAAGTAAAAGTACTAATTAGGGCTGCCACCTCTTAGTCGATTAGTCGACTAATCGGTCGTTTTGGTCTTAGTCGACTAAGATTTCTTTAGTCGATTAGTCATTTTTTATGCTTATTCATGCTTAATTACTTATTTCCAAGAAACTTCCGAGCACATTTATGGTAAACACAAGATTTAAAGTGGTGCTTTTGCAGGATTAATTGTGGAGAAACTCAGTTTTACAGATGGTTAATTAACAAGTTAATTTTCTAGTCTTAACTACCTCTGAAAGCGCACAGCTCTGTCAATTAAATCAACTAATCGATTAGTCGACAAAATCGTATAAGTGTTAGTCGACTAAGAATTTCTTTAGTCAAGGACAGCCCTAGTACTAATGCCACGCTGTAAAAATACCCTGTTACAAGTAAAAGTCCCACATTGAAAGTGCTACTTAACTTTTGTGTTGTCTTCCCGTAGACCATTAACTTGTTGTCCTTCCGGGTCAAAATAGAAAATGAACTTCTTTCGTTGCTTTTTCCAATGTTTTTGTCACTTTTAGTCAGTATACTGTTTTAAAAACCATTTAAACATTTTTTTGAAATGCTATGAAATTGAATAAAACACCCCAAATTCTATGTAAGTAATCATTCGTTTTACCTGCGAAGAATGTTGCATGGGTTCCATACAACGTACGTGCATGCATCCAAATTCTTTTTGGGCAATATGGTTGAAAGAAACCCATATTTCTGAAAACTTTGAAAACGGGTCAAATTTGACCCGAGGACAACACAAGGGTTAAGTAAAAGTATGTAAGTATCATCAGGAAAATGGTGTTAAAAGTAGAAGTACTCGATGCATAAAAATCCTGCCATTGTAGAAAGTGTAAAGGATCCAAACTGTTGTGTGTTTAATGGTCTGATCATTTCAGCGGGACTTGTAGGCCGTTATATTGTTGGCTAGTTTAATATAGTTATAGTTAGTTTATAGCACAGCTGCTGCCCCAAGACTGTGGAACAAGCAGACATGTATAAAGTACTAGAGACCCAGACTTGAGTAAAAGTACAAGTGCAAGTTGAAGTGCTCTTTAAGCACCACGCTTAAGTAGAAGTACTAAAGTCCATCCATCCATCCATCCATCCATCCATCTTCGTCCGCTTATCCGGTGTCGGGTTGCGGGGGGAGCAGCTCCAGCAGGGGACCCCAAACTTCCCTTTCCCGAGTCACATCAACCAGCTCCGACTGGGGGATCCCGAGGCGTTCCCAGGCCAGGTTGGAGATATAATCCCTCCACCTAGTCCGGGGTCTTCCCCGAGGCCTCCTCACAGCTGGACGTGCCTGGAACACCTTCCTAGGGAGGCGCCTAGGGGGCATCCTTACAAGATGCCATTCACATCACAGGGTCAAACGGTTAACATTCAGGACTCACTGCAGACTCAAACAACTCAGGAATAGATTACTCTGCTGCAACAATAGCTAACTAGAAAAAGTACAAACTTACATCGTCTCTGACTTCTGAACGGGCAACCGTAATGAAAAAAAACGTACTTAACTAACGTAGCCGTAACTACACACTGTAACCTACACAGTCTCGGTAGCGTGAGGAATTCACAACAGTAACGAGTAACGATGCAGTACATACAAAATGTATCGGGGTAAAAGTATTAAACTCATCGAAAATATGTACTCAAGTAAAAGTGGAAGTAGGAGAAAAAAATAATACTTCAGTAGAGTACAGATACAGCCTTTTAGTACTTAAGTAGAGTAGTGAAGTAGTTCTACTTCGTTACTATACAGCTGTGGGAACAGGTTACCCCCTGACATTTACACTATTACAGATGTAGCTCTTTTTTTAGATCCAAACTCAACACTTATTCATTTAGAATGGCTTTTAATACATGTACGTATGTCTGGTAACCATAACATCTTTTTTTGTTAAAGAAATGTTTAAAACCTTAAATTATTAATATTTTCAATGATTTAGTGACAAAAGAAATGGAAACAAATCATCGAGAACGACAACTAGATACATTATGCCCATAACAACTGAGCCAACTCCATCTGCTGATTAAAAACTGTGAAAGTTCCAGGGTCTGGAATGCACCAGCCTGACTAAATGATCACTATGTTGCATTCAAACACGCTTCAAAACAGTTGGAAAAAACAAACAAAAAAAGATTAGAAATCTCAAAATGTGAATGGACATTTTCATCTGAGGAACGTGAATAAAAATACAAATACCAAGCCTCCATCATACTTTCTTCCAATTATAAAAGAAGAAAGTCTTCTAGGTATACAATGTATACTCATATGCGATTAAGCTAATATCACGTTTCTAAACTACTTCATTTGATTAGTTAAGTGAATATCCATTGGACATTCAATTATGAGACTGAACCCAGGATTATAGGCAGTGATGACTGGACAGTTTAAGTTGACCTGACTTGAAAATAGTTTTCCCTGTATACATCAACAAATTATCAGAACACTTTGCAATTAATCACTGCTCAATATTCTATGTTTCCAGGAGAGAGACTGGCTTGGCACAGCTTCGTTGAACTGCAGATCGTTTACATTTCTAAATCACAACTCATAATCTCATTCGTGACAAAAAAATCTTAACTGACGGTATACTTGGAAAATTGTTTCTTATCATATTGCTAAAGATGCAGAACCGTCATCACCATCAAAGTCCTGTAGACCTAGACAGGCTGTTCTCATGATCCATTTGTACATATCGTTACGAAAAGTAATGCACTGTAATTAGTATGTATTCCACCTATTCATTACATTGACTGCTGCTGTCGAAGACTGCAGGGCTTTCGCGCGGCGGAGCGGAGTTCATGTCCTGGAAGAAGTTAAGGGGAAAACACGAGACTCTCGCCCAGGAAACAGATGTTTGTGTCCCGGGAGTACTACCTATGAGAATGAGATCCTGAGTGTCTTGCTAGAGTCAGGGCGCTCCTGTGGTCTCCATCGTTTGGTGTAAGGTGGTCATAAAACTCAGTCCCAGTCAGTCTTTGTCCTGTCTTGACGTTCTGACAAAATCTAAGTTTTAAGTCTTAATAGTGAGGTTAAATCACATGAACAGACGGCTAGAGCCAGTGCTGTTTATTGTTGCTGTAGCGCCGTGCTAAGCTAAACGCTAAAGAAGGAAAGTTGCCAATTTTCAACCTTTCTGAAATGAGTCATCCAACTGGAGTTTTACCAACGGATAAACACAGACCTCCGGGTACTGGAGACATTCATCTGCATGTACGGCAGGACAGAAAATCAGCTAACTTTCCCTTAAAGTTACCAGCTAACGCTAGCGTTAGCTAGCTAGCTTGGTTAAATCTTTCAAAACAAATCTAGTTGTAGGCTTGTCATGTGTAGTCATGTGTGACCCTGCCAGATCCCCAGTCTTTACACATTATGACAGTCTTAAAGATGTGAGATGATTGTCTTTAGGTGTGAGATGGTGGATCGTGCAATCTTTTCTCGGCTAAATTTAACTGTAAAGACCGCTAAACTTAATACCGGTCACGTCACGCTATCGGTTGCCGTGGGACAGGCAAAAATGTGTGTACATTTGTTTTTCGTACGATATCCTATGAACCAAATTCATGAAAATGGGTTTAGCTAGAACCATATTTTCCAAACGGTGTAAAGATTATGGTTATCCAGGGGTCAGTAGCTGGAAACAGCCCTGTTCTGTTGTATGTTGTATGTCCTTTGCTCTGGAATATTCTATCTGCCCACATCCATTCTGCCTGTTTCTTCACCAGCCTGACTGAGTGGGAGAGGGTGGCTCGAGGCCGTCTCCTGTCGCCACGCCCTCCTTGGGAACTGGGATGTTGATAATATTTATTTTTCCCCTCCCATCTATTGTTCTCTGTTCTCTCCCATGTACAGCCGGCCAGCGCAGACACCAGACGAGTGTTGCCAAGCAGGCAGCATCTCCCCAGGGCCGCTGGTGTGCAGGACGAGCCAGGAACAGCGACCGCCTGTTATCTGGTAGGAAACGGGAGTCATGAACCGGTAAAAAGCACAAGGAAGATGGTCTGCGTAGGGGTTAGGAAGTCCTGGAGAGGACTGATAACTGATGATGCTGCCTCTTTCATAAAGCCCAGGGTCCAAATGATTTAGTTAACCTTTGACTGCACTTTTTAAATTTTGGATTCGAGCGTTGGCTTTATTTCTAACCTTTCAGACGCTAGTAGCCGCAGTTAGCAGGAACATCGCTCGGGGGGTTAGAAAAGTGAAATGGCATGTTCCAAAGTAACCGATGCAAAGAGAGGCTGACTGAAAACTGTATGTTTATGTGTGGTCAGAAGAAGAAATCCATGTTGATTCTGCCTGCAGGAAACACAAGACCAATTTGCTTAAGTTGCAGTGAACCAATAGCCATCGCAAAGACACCAAACGTGCCCATTTTGAACAATTTTCGTCCCCGGGAACATAAAGGTTAAGAACATATCCACACAAACACAACAAATGTGTCGATTCCCCCCTTTCATACCGAATTTTCCAAACAATCTGCTAAACTAACAGATTGACATTTTGGGGAAATATGCTGCCACTTTTCCACATTGACGGGAGGTTATGTGCAGGACCTTTTTTTCTTGGCAGGGGCGCAGTAACTTCCTGAAGTCTTGTCATCACCGGGACAACCAGCTGAGACTTCAGGAAGTTACTGCACCCCGCCAAGAAAGAGTCCGGTATATAAAGCCCTGTCTAGGACAACTTGGATACCACATTCAGAGAAGGTGTAATCCTGCGTCATTTCAGGGGTTTAAGGCTGCTCAGACAAAATGTGTTCACATTTTTTAAAGCTGCTCGTTCGCTATATAGTGTATGGGAAAATGCTTTATGGAGAGGTGTGTGCATCACTTTATGATCCTGAAAGTCGCAATACTCTGTGTCCACTTCACAGACATTGCCTCATTGAGTTTCCAGACGTATAAAGTGGTATTGATCTTCTCATCTCACACGAACACAAGTTAAAGTGCAAATGGGGCTCTTTTGGAGACTGGGAAACTTTCCTTGACCAACGCTGCATTCTGACATCATTGCAGTTCAATGGTGACCATGTTTTTCTATCATACATCACCTTATGAAAAAAATCCCCTTACTTAACAACAGCGAACAGCAGATTGTTCTGAAGTTCTGGCTTTCCAAAAGCTATCAAGTACGGCAATTTCAACTACAAGTGCTAATTTTTTTAGAAAGGTCTGAAAGAGTACAGAAAGGCTACTCAATTGCAATCTCAAAGTTACTTTACAACTAAAGCAATGCAAACAACGGCTTGCATGTCTTTGCTGTCAGCCCTACTTGTGATAACCGTTAAACACACAGACGCAGATGCACGTTCACACTCACACACACACACACAAAAAAAACAACGTGTCCGGCTTTTATTTTGTAGAAAGAAGTGCTGACGGCTTTCAGATTGAGTTTTTTTGGGGGGGCTGTGTCACATGTTGTTCTTCACCAGCTGGAAAAATAAAAGCCTCCCGTCTGAGTCCACCTACTGACGTGCGTGGTGAGAGCAGCAGGTGCATAATTAAAGAAAAACACTTTCCTCGCCTCTCAGCCATGGGGAGGGAGGTCAGGGGTGCGCTTCATTATTCAGGCTCCTTCTGTCCACAGCCGCGGCTATTGAAGGAGTGTGTGTGGGAAGGGGGGAATTGGGGAGCCCTTACTGCTGGGATGGTGGGAGGTGGAGGGGCAGATGTAATTACCATCTTCACACAGATTTTATACAGTCCTCCCAAGCAGGTCAACCAAGAGCTGCAACAAAACGATTATTTCCGCTGTCGATTAATCTGTGGATTGTTTTCTCGATTAATCGATTAGTTGCTTGGCCTCTAAAATGTCAGAAACTGGCTAAAAATGTAGATCAGTGGTTCCTAAAGCCCGACATGATGTCCTCAAATGTCTCGTTTAGTCCACAACTCAAAAGATATTTGGTTTATTGTCACAGAGGAGAGAAGATACTAGAACATATTCACATTTAACAAGCTGGAATCAGAGAATTTTGAGCCTCAAACCAATGAATCGAATATTAAAATAGTTAAGCGGTTAATTTAACCCTTGTGTTGTACTCGGGTCAAATGTGTGTGTGAATTTTTTTTTATATCAGAAATGTGGGGGTTTTTTTTAAGCAAATTGCCCCAAAATAACATGGATGCATGGATGATCTTTTGCAGGTAATACAATGATAACTTTCATTGAATTTGGGGTGTTTTCTTTAATTTTATAGCATTTGAAAAAAACAGTCTCCTGACTAAACTTTGACATAAACCAGTCTGTGATCGACCCAACATCCTCTGATCATAACTATTAGTCAAAGTAATTCATAATTTCTGCTGTTTTTTAAACTCAAAAATTAGGCTTATGTCATAAACATTAGGTGGACAGGAAGACAACACAAAGGTTAATAGTTGACAATGGGGCTGAACGATTTGGGGTGGGGGGGTGGAATTGCAAGTTTCCTGCCATATATTGTGATTACGATTTGCAAATAGCTACATATTGCGCCTTCTACGATCATGTTAAATAAAGTAATACAAAATAAATGAAAGCTCCACTGTAAATAGGACATTTCTGTTAACAATCTTTGACATGTGTAGCATCATTCCAGCATTTATCTTATGAAAAAACTTGTAAATATGATCCTAAAAGGGAATCAAACATGTTAAACCAAATGTTACTCCAAACATTCAACTAAATATTGCACATTCGATTAATCGCGCTCTTCACCATTGGCTAATTGGCGTTCTTTCAAATCGCTATTTCGATTTGAAGACGTTAAATCGCTCAGCCCTGGTTGACCACGTATTCATTCATCTGTGCAGCTCTTAACAACAACACAGAGAAAGAAAAGAAGAAAAAAGCTAGGGGAGCTGTTCAATGCTGAGGATTTCACTCTCCTCAGTTCACGCACAAATGAAAGGCACACACAAGGAAGAAGAAGACAAAAAGGCCTGGCCCTGGCAGCAGCCCTGGCTGCAGCACGTTTCGGGTTTGGCTCGCTCTCAGGCAGCATTCACTGACGCTTTCTGTCTTCTCCTCACTTCTTAGAGCCGGACTGGCTCCACTAATTGAGTAGTCGGACTTTTCTGCATTTAACATCCCCCTCGTTTCCCCCTATATGTAGTTTTACATACAAAAAAAATGTAGCTTTTATAAAACAAATGCTTAAAATAATATTCAAAGTTTAGATGCAACTGCTGTACACAAAATATTTGTATCTATGGTATATGACATACCTACAGTACATGTAATAAAAAAAATTGGGAAGTCAACTATATATATATATATATATATATATATATATTATAGTTGACTTCCCAATTTTTTTAAATTATATTATTAGATTATAGGCCCATGCGTGCACTGTATGTTAATAGACTCATACATATTGTAGTCTACATTGTACAGTAAAGGATACTTGCATAACTTTTCTTTAGGCAAAATACGTTACTTTTGAGGTAGCTGTCCTTTACTTACTACATGTATTTCATAGCTATAGTTACTAGATACTGATCAGCTGGGCCACACGGAATCTACAGGCGCAGGATTCCCCAGAATTTTCCGCCGATTTGAAACAAATTACAAAAATAGATAAAAATAATACTCAGAAGGTAGTTCTACCACAAAAAAAAAAAAACAGTCTGCTTAAAAAACTGTGTCTGTGATTCATTTTGGATCACGGCTAAAAAAAGAGAAGCCAGCCGGGGAAGAGAAGCCAGTAAAAAAAAAAGACAGAAAAATATATTTCTATTACAAAAAAAACCCCTTCTCTCCATCAGGGCTCTATACTGTAAGTCTAAGAACTCTTTGGAGGGTACAGTCTGAGTAGAACATATCTCTCAGGCCAACTGCTCGGGTCACAAGCAGACAGCCACCTATACCCCAAAAGAACTGGGAACCACACAACAGCTCAGACTGGCATCAGACTGGCATCCACCTGCCTCAGCTACAACGGGATGCTCACACACTCATATGCATCATTAAGTCCAACAAAATCATAAAATCACACAGTGATTTGACCATTCAAAAGACATAATGGCAGTGGTGGAAAGTAGGCTACACGCTGGCTACTCAAGTACTGTAAGCCTACTTAAGTAGTAGCTACACAGTACTTACTCAAGTTGGACGCTCCTCCATACCTCTACCTCCACTACATTTATTTAACAGCTTTGCACATTCAAATATAGGCTATTCTATAGAATACAATGCATTCATCAGCATAAACATGTACAGTACAGGCCAAAAGTTTGGACACACCTTCTCATTCAATGTGTTTCTTTATTTTCATGACTATTTACATTGTAGATTCTCACTGAAGGCATCAAAACTATGAATGAACACATATGGAATTATGTACTTAACAAAAAAGTGTGAAATAACTGAAAACATGTCTTATATTTTAGATTCTTCAAAGTAGCCACCCTTTGCTTTTTTTGATAACTCTGCAAACCCTTGGTGTTCTCTCAATGAGCTTCATGAGGTAGTCACCTGAAATGGTTTTACCTTCACAGGTGTGCTTTGTCAGGGTTCATTAGTGAAATTATTTTCCCTTATTAATAAAAAAGCAAAGGGTGGCTACTTTGAAGAATCTAAAATATAAGACATGTTTTCAGTTATTTCACACTTTTTTGTTGAGTACATAATTCCATATGTGTTCATTCATAGTTTTGATGCCTTCAGTGAGAATAAAATAAAATAAAATAAAATAAAATGTAAATAGTCATGAAAATAAAAAGGAAACGCATTGAATGAGAAAGTGTGTCCAAACTTTTGGCCTGTATAATTAAAATATAATGGGATGTTTAAGTATACCTTGCTGTATTGTATTTTTTTCAGTAATACATAAGTAACGTTAACAAACCATTATAACATACGGGGAAAAAAAGGTTCAGGGCCACACCGGAGAATAATAATTTCACCAGAATGCTGGAAATCAAGTTTTTGATGCTTGATATTTTAGACTGGACGTCCCCCCCCAACCCCCCACTGTTCCAATGCGTTCCCCCTCAATGTTAAAGCTAAACCTGCGTCCTTGCCCCCCTTCCCCTCCACGGAACCGCCACAGGTGTCTACGAACTTTCCAACCAATGGAACTACTCACTGAGTGAAAGCAGCAGCCACGCCGTCCTCCCGGTCGCTCTCATCCTGTCTACCCGCTGGGTGTAAGCTTCACGCGGCGCCGCTGCGCGACAATCCGTCCCTCGGTGCACCGGAGCCGGGGTGCTGATAGAGCCGAGTGTGGCCGCTGACTGACGCCGTCCTGTCACGCCTTTCTCCCTCAATTTGGATCTCGAGTAAATGATCTCGCCCCAACGTAGGCTATTGTGAACTTTTTCTTTTTCTTCTCTCCCTCTCTCTCCCTTCTTGTCTTGAAACTCAAAGCCAAGAATGCTTTTGTTTGCCTCTTCTTCTGCTGCTGCTGCTGCTTCTTTCTTTGGATTTGGGGGATCTGCTGTGGTCTGTTCAGTCTCTCTCTCTCGCTCTCTCTCTCTCTCTCTCTCTCTCTCTCTCTCTCTCTCTCAATCTCTCTCTCAATCTCTCTCTGACCCCTCTCTCTCGCTCTCTCTCTCAGTCTATCTCTACCTCTCTCTACCTCTCTCTCTCAGTCTATCTCTACCTCTCTCTACCTCTCTCTCTCAATCTATCTCTACCTCTCTCTCTCTCTCAGTCTATCTCTACCTCTCTCTCTCTCAGTCTATCTCTACCTCTCTCTACCTCTCTCTCTCAGTCTATCTCTACCTCTCTCTCTACCTCTCTCTCTCAATCTATCTCTACCTCTCTCTCTCTCAGTCTATCTCTACCTCTCTCTCTCTCAGTCTATCTCTACCTCTCTCTCTCTGTCTCTCTACCCCTCTCTCTACCTCTCTCTCTCTCAGTCTATCTCTACTTCTCTCTCTACCTCTCTCTCAGTATATCTCTACCTCTCTCTCTACCTCTCTCTACCCCTCTATTTCTCTAGTTCTCTCTCTCTACCTCTCTACCCCCTCTCTCTCTACCTCTCTCTACCACTCTCTCTCTACCCCCTCTCTCTCTACCTCTCTGTCTCTCTGTCTCTCTCTCTCTCTACCTCTCTCTCTCTACCTCTCTCTCTCTCTCTACCTACCTATCTCTACAGCTCTCTATCCCTCTCTCTCTCTCTACCTCTCTCTCTCTCTACCTGCCTATCTCTACAGCTCTCTCTATCCCTCTCTCTCTGTCTCTACCTCTCTCTCTCTACCTGCCTATCTCTACAGCTCTCTCTATCCCTCTCTCTCTCTCTACCTCTCTCTCTCTCTACCTGCCTATCTCTACAGCTCTCTCTATCCCCCTCTCTCTCTCTCTCTCTACCTCTCTCTCTACCTCTCTGTCTCTCTCTCTCTACCTCTCTCTCTCTACCTACCTATCTCTACCGCTCTCTCTATCCCTCTCTCTCTCTCTCTCTCTCTCTCTGCCTCTCTCTATCCCCCTCTCTCTCTCTACCTCTCTCGCTCTTTCTCTCTCAAATTCAAAGAGGCTTTATTAGCATGACCATGTTGACACACAGTATTGTTAATAAGCACATAGTACAGCAGGGAGACATTCACATTAGCATACGTTTTACAGAAGGATGCAGACAATACAACATTATGGTAACATTCATGCAAAAGCAACAGTTGTGTTTTTTTGGTATTACCATAATTCCATTCAGTTTAATTCCAGGGGCTTTATTGGTATGAAAGGTTCAATAACTATGTTGCCAAAACATCAGACCAAAACACAATAATACATCATATATCTTTATATGTACATCAACACGTATGGCAAATATAAATCTCTCTCTCTCTCTCTCTCTGCCTCCCACAGTGGCTTGATGCTGTATTATGGTCAGTCAAAAGCAGGGGCGTAGCCGTCATTTCAGAAGTGGGTGGGGGAGGGGGGGTGCAGAATCTTCGGAGGAGGATCCTCTCCCGTTTGTCTCACCAATTCGCAGATTCTGCCTACTTATGGCCTACTTATTTCATTAATAATTGATGGAAACACTGAAATTTCCATAAACCGTAAACTGTTCAACACTGTTTTACTGCTAGGCTACATCCTGCCCAATGGGAGACCTGCTAACACGGGGGTTGGGGGGGGGGTGGGGGGGGGGCTACAAGTCCAGCTTAATGATTAGCCGAATAAACACTTTTGTGTTTGGATCGTTTCCAGTTTTCTAAAACGTCAGGATTTTTCTGCGCCGAGCACTTTTGCTTTTAATACTTGAAGTAAATTTTTTCCTGCTGATACTTGCATACTTCTACTTAAGTAACATTAGTAATGCAGGGCTTTGACTTGTTACAGTGTACTTTTTTTTGACAGTGTGGTATCAGTACTTTGACTTTAAGTTAAAAGGATCTGAATACTTCTTCCACTGCTGCTGCTGCTCGCCCTTATCATGAGGAACCAGGGCCAGAGCCAGTGCGCTCCAATCCCACAGCTCTGGACTCACCGCTGCCGGGACATTTTGAATTACAAAGGAAGTAGTTGGACAATGTGTGTGTGTGTGTGTGTGTGTGTGTTCCCCCCCTGGTTTTGATTCATTCCTAAAAATGGTCCATGACCCAAGGACGCGGGGTGAACTCACATCGGCACTGGTGTCGTTTGATCACGGGAAAGGAGTGTTTAGATCCACGGAGTCAGCGGGTCTTCACGTCAGCTTGTCCATTTTTACACACACACGCACACACACATACACACACAGGCTAAATAAAGTGTGACATGTGGCTTCAAACCTTAAACCTTGTAACTGCTGTCACAATATGAAGACTTGTTAAACTGCTGTGAGACTTATCTCCCTACTAGACATCGTTCGGATGACGCTGAAATCGGATGAAGAAGAAGAGAAGTAGCTGTCTTCCACATTGACATATATATAATGGACCAATAGATCCCCGTTGCTCTGGACGGAGACCAGTGAAGGCTATTAGAAGCACTTTTCCGGTGATCTCTTGTTTTACTGAGCAGCCTCCAACTGACAGAGACAACGTAAATGTGACGTGAGCAACGTGTCTGAAAGTGTGAAGTCTTCTGGTAGCTGTGCCAAGAGAAATCTCAATCATTCCCAATCTTACAGAGACGGAGAGTGTAGGTATATGTAAGGAGATAACATAAGCACAGGATAATTATTGATCACTAACATGCTAGTTAACATTAGTAATTAAACCTAAACAGCTAATGTAAGTCGAAACTGCCTGCGAGCTTCTCCTGTACTATACGGTAATTCCTCTACTATGTGACAGTAAGTCTCGTGGTTATGACACAATCGTTAGCCTATTTTAACAAAAGCGTCTGCTACGGAGCTATAACGTGAGGTACAAGGTAATGGAGCCTTTTATACATTGTCGTGTTTCTTTATAAATAAACAATGGACAAATAGAGTCTTTAAACGCTTCAGATGTAAAGTTATTCGCTGTCAAAGTGACGTAAAAAAAAATGACGGTCAGTGTAATGCAAACAAGAGGTGATACCTTTGTAGCAACAAAATGGCGCCATCGTAGGTTTGCTTACCCCTTTGGTCTTCCAGCGTAGATGCGTATCGCTTTCACGTGTGAGGATGTGGACTTGAGACTAGATTTAAGACAGTCTGACATGTTGTCTTAAATCTGTTATCTGTTCTGCCCAGGGACTACGAAAAAGCCAAATAGCAACGCTTAATAAAGCCCTCCTAGTCGGGTCTTTTCTTGTGCTGGGACTTTTAAATGATGAATATGAATTCATTCCTTTCCCCATTCGCCCACAATGACAGTTTCAATTTACTCCAGGAACGGGCCCATTGGTCCAGCTGGCGTTGTGTTTCCCTTTTGGATTAAACTCAAGGCAGTTTGGCCAGACTGTTGCCCCTGCTGGAGCCAACGAGTTGACTCAGTCGCTTGTAGCCATGACAACGGATATTCACAAACGTCCCTGGAATTGCTTTGAGGGCACTTCTACTATGCCTCCATTCACTTAGCTCCAAAAATCTGCCTTTGACCGACGGGTCACTACTCGATTGAATCCACATCCTTCTCTGAATGCAAAAATGCAAAAAAAATTTTTTTTTGAAAGACTTGATGTGATTACCTAACTGCTATTGTGCCTTTGGGGACGTGGTGCGAGCGCCGATGGCTGCTTGATGGGAAGTCTGGGAAACAAATATAGGAGAGATACCATCAGGGGTGTGGAGGTTTTCCTGGGTGTTTCCTGCCACTGGAACAGTTAGGAGTCATTAATAACAAGCTTTAGAGAGCCAACTTCAAAGACATCTGGAGTCATGCTCCGACTGCAGATCTCCAAAACTTACACTAAGTGATCTCAGGATGGCTGTGTAATTGTGTGTGTATTGGTGTGTGTGTGTGTGTGTGTGTGCGCATTAGGGTCATTCATGCTAGTGCCATTTCTGAGTGCGTACTAGGGCTGAACCATTCAGTGAAAAAAATCTAATTGCAATTTTTCTGAAAAGGCTTTAATGGGACTGATGTATTCAATGGATGAAAAAGGAGGATATGTGTATGCGTGTACATTGGCCGCACATTTAGGCTGCAGCACCCCCCCCTCCCGTTCCCACGTGCATGCATGTGTGAGTATGAGATTTAGTGTTGACAGACACATTAGTCCACTAATAGCACCATTGCCTCCAATAGGGGGGTCCTCAGAGTTGCTGCAGGGGGGCCACCAAATAATAGTTTGATGATCACTGAAGGCATCAGAACTATGAATGAACACATATGGAATTATGTACTTAACAAAAAAGTGTGAAATAACTGAAAACATGTCTTATATTTTAGATTCTTCAAAGTAGCCACCCTTTGCTAATAAAAAATTATTAATAAGGGAAATAAATTCCACTAATGAACCCTGACAAAGCACACCTGTGAAGGTAAAACCATTTCAGGTGACTACCTCATGAAGCTCATTGAGAGAACACCAAGGGTTTGCAGAGTTATCAAAAAAAGCAAAGGGTGTCTACTTTGAAGAATCTAAAATATAAGACATGTTTTCAGTTATTTCACACTTTTTTGTTAAGTACATAATTCCAAATATGATCATTCATATTTTTGATGCCTTCAGTGAGAATCTACAATGTAAATAGTCATGAAAATAAAGAAACACATTGAATGAGAAGGTGTGTCCAAACTTTTGGCCTGTACTGTATATATATAATGATTTATATTAGATTCTGTTGCACTGTAGATTTTGTCACATTTATATGCTGCAAACATGTTTCAAGTTTTGACTTCAAATTTGGATTTAAAATTTGGATGATCAAAATTAGTATTATTGATTATTAGTAGTAGTCACACAATTTCCAATTCCAGTTTTATATATTTTATTTTAACTAACCTCCTTACGCGGATTTTCGTCATTTCATACTACTCATACCGTAGTCGTGCTGTGACCACGACATATGCTTCCCATTTAAATTAGTTTACATTTTCGTAATGGCCAACACGAAAAAAGCGACAAAAACGTCCCCGTGAACACGAATCAATAGATTACATAACGTGACCACTTCACGAACTTCCATGAGACTGGGACTGATTTTCCGGGGCTATGAATGGGATATCCCCGTTTCTGGTCTACATATCCCTGCCTCTTCTGAGTTATTTGTATCCCCGGTGGGGACAAAATGTATCCCCCTCCTCACAGTGATCAATGGTACTTCACCAATAGACCAGTATATACCTAAATTAGAAGTATGTTAAACTAAAGCGCTGTAACGTGAACAGGTAGTGCCATAGAACGATAAAATCCGAACGGCAGTTCCTTTTTGCATTTCGCTGCGTCTGTGCCTTAACGCCATCCAAGGCGATTGTGATCGGTTTAAAGAAATGCTAACGACCCAGAGCTTTTCTTCTCCTATCCAGGAGTCTATGTATGGAGGGGTCGGACCTTCCTCCGCAGCGCTGTTTTTTTATTTTTTATTTATCCTTTATTTTACCAGGTGATGTCCCATTGAGATAGTCAAATCTCTTTTACAAGGGAGCCCTGGAGCAACAGTACACAAGTTACACAGAATCACAAAAATAGACACAGCACACAAAAACTGATTTACAGTACATGTAAAACAATTTAAAATAACATAAAAAGGCTTATTGAAAACATGTGCATTGTTCAAATTTCGTTTGTTTAAGTAATTGTTTAAAATGTTTAAGTGGGATAAGAACAGAAAGCTTCAAAACATTTTGGAGTAAATTCCAACACCAAGGAGCAGCATAACTAAAAGCAGTCTTGCCAAATTCTGTTGTTACACGTGGGAAATTTAGAGCCAAAATGTTAGCGGAGCGGAGATTGTAAAGTTGATGATTCCTGGTCAACAAACTAGTAAGATAACTGGGTAAAGTACCATTAATTGCTTTAAAAATAAAAAAGTGCCAGTGGAACCATCTACGCAGACCTAAAGAGCTAAAACCAGTTTCCTCATAAAGACGACAGTGATGAGTGCGTGACTTGGCATTAGTAATGAAACGTAATGCACCATGGTAGACTGTGTCAAGTGTGTGCAGCGTGGTAGAGGCAGCATGCTGTGGAGTTACAGTAGGTCTGGTAATAGGATATTACTCTTTGCACTCCTGTGGCTGGGGCGAGGTGAAGCAGTTATGTCAGTTGTGTTTGCATTCGCACGCGCAGATTAGCGCTGATGAAAAACACCGAGTGTGCCTGCCTGCATGCATGACTGCCAGCAGCCATCCTAATTCCTGCAGCTGGTCAGAGGAATGTCATGTTAGCTTTATTGCTTCCAGAGTGGTTTGATCCGAGAGCTCCTAATAGATTTCACCCTCCATTACCTCTGTGATGCACCTCATCAGGTCAGCTGGGTCCAGGATCAGTGAGAAAATGACAGACGGAGGGAGAAAGGGAGGGAGGGATGGAAGGAAGGATGTGTCATAGAGCTTCCCGACTGTGACTGACTTTGTTTCTCTTGGTCATTGGTCTGCTGTCAGTGGGAACTCCCAAGCAGGAAGGATATTCTTCGTCCACTTTGATGTTCACTTTTGCCACTCATATATAAATATATATATATATATATATAGACTGATGATCCCAACTTCTTTGTGTCTGAGACTGCTCGTTGGCTTTTGCCACTGCATGTTGTACGCATGCTTAGTATTTGTAGGCCAACACCAATGGTGATATTTTTTCTGCCAATATTCAGCAAATGTCTTAATTTAAATTTCAACACTTTTATCCCAAAAAGTAAATGCTATTCATTTTTTTCTGTGTATATAATGACCTGGCCTGGATTATGGACTATTTAACACCAATCAGTTTCTCCAACAGCCTGTGCTTGATTATGGAAGGTCTGGGCATCACTCTGTTTTGACAGAGAAAATGGTTGTATGCATCATGTAAACACACTGAGAGACTGTATAAATTAGACAAATCCATATGCAGTTTTGTTTGCGTTAACATTTTGCGCGAGTTCTGGGGCATCTGGTCGCCCAAGTAACATAGTTTCGTAAGTGGTTAAGTAACACACCATGTAAGTACATTGTCTCCGGGTTTGATGCCCACCTCTCTGTGCATTTCCTGTCTGTATCACATTTAATTTGGAATTGAAGACTGGCAAAAAATAGTGGAGCATTTATAAGCTGAAGAGCAAACAAACCTCAAGAACAGCATTTTTTCATCTTCGTAACATTGCCAAAATTAGGAATATCCTGTCTCAAAACGACGCTGAAAAACTAGTTCATGCATTTGTTACGTCTAGGCTGGACTATTGTAATTCCCTACTGTCAGGTTGCTCAAATAAGTCCCTTAAGACTCTCCAGCTGATCCAGAATGCTGCAGCGCGTGTTCTCACAAGAACTAAGAAAAGAGATCATATCTCTCCTGTATTAGCTTCTTTGCACTGGCTTCCTGTAAAATACAGGATTGAGTTTAAAATCCTTCTCTTGACCTACAAAGCTCTAAATGGTCTAGCACCATCATATCTAGAAGAGCTCCTAATACCCTATTGTCCCACTAGAGCACTGCGCTCCCAGAATGCAGAGTTACTGGTGGTACCTAGAGTCTCTAAAAAGTAGAATGGGAGCCAGAGCCTTCAGTTATCAGGCTCCTCTCCTATGGAACCAGCTCCCGATCTGGGTTCGGGGGGGGCAGAAACTGTAATCGCTTTCAAGAATGAACTTAAAACTCTTCTATTTGATAAAGCTTATAGTTAGGGAGTGAGGAGTTGCAGTGTTCACCTAACTGGCCCAACTGCTTCTCTTCATAATTGTTAGATTAATAATACATAACAAAGTAGAGGGAGGCAGGCCAGCCAAGCCCGATCCGGCATGGGGGAGAGTTCTAAGCCCGAAAAAGCTACCTCTCCTTATGACCTGTCTCTCTTAGTTACGCTGTTATAGTTACGCTGTTATAGTTCTAGACTGCCGGGGGACTTCCTTCCTTTGACACACTGAGCTGCTCTCTCCTCTACCTCTCTATTACTATTACTATTACTATTTGCGTGTATCCCGTCCCGGAAATGCTAGTTACTAATCCTAGCTTCTGGGGAGTTTCCCCGGAGTCCTTATGTTTTTTCCCCCAGCGTATTTCCTTGGAGAACGTTGGCACCAAGATCCTGGTTCCAGCTGTCGCCGTGGTCCTGCTGCACTCCTTGCTGAGCTCAACGGTGCCCTGCTGCGTCCTGCTGAACCCTGCTGCGTCCTGCTGAACCCTGCAGCTTCCCGCTACATCCAGTCACTGTTCCATTATTAATGTGACTATTATCGCCACTGTTCATCACACCCCCAACCGGCCCGTCAGACACCGCCTACCAAGAGCCTGGGTCTGTCCGAGGTTTCTTCCCAAGAGGGAGTTTTTCCTCGCCACTGTCGCACTGCTTGCTCTTGAGGGAATTACTGTAATTGTTGGAATTGTTGGTTGCTTTGTAAATTATAGAGTGTGGTCTAGACCTACTCTATCTGTAAAGTGTCTCGAGATAACCTATGTTATGATTTGATACTATAAATAAAATTGAATTGAATTGAATTGAAGAGCCAGGTATTTCCCTTAGGAGTTGGTAGAGACCAAAACAGACACAAACACGACTCCATAATCAAAGATCCTGTTGCTCCGTGACTACTAAATGTGTAAGTAGGCAAGTGTTTGCTAATAAGTTCCTCATCTAAAAGGTGATGGTTTATTGTGTGTCCAGCTTGTTTTCCAAAAACATTTTCATAAAATGCCTTTTACTCCAGCAGTTGGAATTCCCAAAATCCACTGTCCTGTAGTCCCATCAGTAAACTGTATATACCTTTGTTAACAAGTAATGGAGGAAACTAGCTAGCCAGAGCAAATTCATGTGAGAAGTAATCAGGATATTTGGGATTCAAAACAATAGTGGGGGAAATTGTGAAGCTAAATATGAGGCTCATTGCTAACTTTGTGAAATGCAACTGTTTTACAGTACTGTACAATTTAGCTCAAGTGAGACAGCAGAGTTTATATGACAACTTCTACCTCGGCCAAGAATAATGTTTTTATTTATTTGAGCTCTTCTTCAAATTCCTGGCATTTCCACTCAACTTTATTGTACACAAATTAAAAATACCTCGTGTCAAAACACCCAAGTCTTCATTTTTCCCTAAATGGTTATTTCCTTTCAGGGTGGAAAAACTTCCAAAACAGATCCTCATTTGACACTAGAATTTTCCATTGATACCAAAACTCGTGAAATTCCAGATTGGCTACATTACTGATGTTAAATGAAGAAATAAAACTAAATATAAACCAAGAAAATAGGGAGGACTCTCCATCCTGGCTGCTGCTGCCGTGGTCCTGCTCAACGCCCTGCTACGCCCTGCGCTGCTACAACTAGTATTTCTAGTCACAGTTATCTGTATTGTTACTATAATTTGCCATGGCGCATCATGCCAACTGCGATAATTATTATGATTTATATTTCTGTATATATCTGTATCAGTGTCTCTGTGTCGGCAGATGGCCGCCCACCAAGAGTCAGGGTCTGTCCGAGTTTTTCCTCGCCAATGTCGCACTAAATGGTCTTTGTAAACGATAGAGTGTGGCCTACGCCTACTCTATCTATCCAGGGTCCTGAGATCATTTCACTTGTGATATGACACTATGAATTAAATTGACCTGAACTGTCTGATTGTCTGACTTTTCACGCCAGCCCAGATTTGGTCACACTGATACGCATATGTGCGTGTGCTGTTAGAAAGCGAACGGCTGGCTCCGAGCCGAGCCGTGCCCTCTCATGTCCGGCGTTTGGAATTCCTCAGCCGTGAGCTCAGCTCCGTGCCGGCCGGCGCTCCCCTGGTTTTGTCCTATCTCTGAGCGCCGGGGGCAGCCATCGCTCCCTCCCTCGCCTCATTAGCTCACGACAATGAGGCGGGCATGCCAGGAATGTGAGAGCGCATTCTTCTTCGTACCCCCCCAAAACTCCCCACCAGTAACCTCCTCAGCACCTTCTGAGTCTCCTTCAAACACTCACTACCCCACCTCCACACACTCCTCCACACACTCCTCCACTCCACACACTCCTCCACTCCATGCCCTTTACACATCTCCTCAGTGCTCCTGGCATTCTCTCCCAGACCAGATCACCGCTTTCTGAAAATTCTCTTGAGACCTGGTACCAATCACGCGGAGATAAGACATTATTTAGTGCATTATTTTTGTAGCCAGTCAGAGCAGATTTACTGCAGCAAACATCTGCGCGCATGGGTGCAAGTTTTCTTATCGTACAGATTTGACAGATAGTTGTGACACATAATGAACTCTCACTTCGTCATTTTTAGGATTTAGTAATGCTCTCTGAGTAATAGCTGCATGGGCATGTCACTCATTTATCTTTCAGAGCATAAACAGGGTGAGGAAACTGTAGTCTCCAAATAATTAGGGAAAGGAATAGTAGTAGTAATAGTATAAACCAACAGAACCACTGTGGAAAACAACACAAAAGGTGCAGCTACGGCATGTCTACCACTCTTACAGTTCAAGTCCTACCGACGTATGTTTACTACACTAATGCCAAAAGGCTCTTTTCTATGACACAGCAAATGCAAATTCATTTCTATTCTTAAAAAGTTTCCATTTTTATTTTCCTTTAAGTAGCTTTGAGGATGGAAGAATCATGGTATTCCTCACTTGGTGACTGTAACATAAGCCCCTTCACTGCAACCCTGAAATTATCTCGACATTACCTGGAGGAGCTGTGAGATGTGAGAATCAGTTGGATTACATTAGATTAGATTAGATTTGAATGACCCCAAATTGGGAAATGTCAGTGCTACAGCAGCAAAATATCCGACACAGAGCCCACATCCAGAACGTACAAGGTAAGAATGTACAAACGTGTATTCAAGTTGGGAATAAAAAAATGTACAACTACTTAAATAGTATTTATAAAGATGTAAACAAAACCTATGTTTGTGCAAGTTGCACTTAGTATTGGGATAAGTGCAACTTGCACAAACATAGGTTTGTTGGACCGGACTTTACCCTGCCAGCTCCATAGTGTTGATGAAGCTTCTATCATGCGGCCGGCACAATTCAATCAGGAGAGACGTCGTTTGCAGATATGCAAAGATATTTATTGTACAACTATATGATATTGAATGTACAAAGTCTTTTGGAGATTGGACTCCATCGAAATAATGTTCTTAAAGGGGTAGGGAATAGGAACATAACAACCCCAATGGAGCCCAGACACTGGTGGTGGCGGAGAAGAGACCAGAGACCGGACCGAAGAGGCAACGGAGCGGACAGCCGGAGAAACACAACTACCGGAGGAGGCAGGGGAGGAGGAGGGACGAGCGCTTTGCCTGAAACGACAGCTGACAGCACAAGAAGAGAACAGATTTAAAGCAGAGTTGTAAGGCTGTGATTGGCCCTTGAATCTCGTGGCCGAGTCGGATTGGTTTAACTGATACGTCACTTCTTGAACAGCTGATTGATTTAAGAATGAGTAGTGATTGGGGTAATGACGTCTTCCTGAAAGAATTTGCGCTGAGCTTCATAACTGGGAGAATACACACATGTGAGGGTGCAGAAGAAGGGTGATTTATACAAAGAAATTCGAGATTTGGGAACTTCTGTTAGTAAAGGGCAGACGCGGAAATGGTCAGACAACTTTAAGGAACGACAAAAGACTTGGTTGTTCATGACCAAATTAGGAAGAGGCTATGTAACGCAGCGTACCAGGGGTTGCAGTTGCCACGGGGTAGTTGCAACGATTGTAGAGTAGCTTTACTAATTTGAAAAAATAGAAATTATGATTTGATTAAAATATATCCACATTAAACCAGGACTCAGGCCCAATGGTACCCCCGTACCAGCTACCTTGTGAGCTAACTGGGTGCCAAAACATAGTTCAGTTGTATTTAAAAATAACAATATCCACTTTTATATAATGAATAGTGTTATACATTTGGAACATACATTGGGAATCAATGAAGGGGTACGTGGGGGTACCTCAGACCAAAAATGTTGGGAACCACTGATACACAGTATACTCTGTTGATAAACTGCATCAAGTGGTTTCAATGTAAAGGAAGCCGCATGCATATAAATGATATTCCCGTAATCTAAAGATGATAGAAACGTAGCTTGAACTATCTGTTTCCTACAACTTTGGGTGAGGCATGATTTATTTCTATATTACAATGCTAATTTTGGTTTTAATTTCTTAACAGGTTCAGTTACTGTATGTGTGGTTTCAAATACAGTTTGTCATCCACCCAAATGCCCAGACACTTGTAGCTGGAAACTTTATCAATTTGTGTCCCATCCAAAGTGGTGATGGCTCTTTAAGTTATCACAGTAGACACATTTCTTGTGAAAATCATTTTGTTTAGCCTAAATTTAAGATTAAAAAGAGCTCTTTGAAATACACAAAAATCGGATTGTGAATTCTGACCGTGAGTTTGTACTGACCGGCCCACCAGAGGGATACTTTCAGGCAGTTATTTACATAAACTGAATACATTTCCAACTAAAAATCCACCTCCGTTACCTTGGCTCTGGACAGATCAGGGCAAATCAGGGCTAATAACTTGCTATGCACTCCTAGTGCACTCAAAAATGTTCCAATCTGTCAAAATATGTATAAACACCATTCATCCAGCTTGTTGTTGTGAACACAGAACCTGTCCTATGTGCATGTTTCTCTCTCTGCAGCTCCGTACTTAAGGAATAATTTGCATATTTGCATGATGTTTAGATGCGGGGATGAGTGACACCTAAATGGGTAATGGCTGAAGTGAGAATGTCAAATCTTTCATCAGGAAAATGGTCTTCGCTGTTTGCTCAGCACAGCATGATGTGCAGTGTGGGAGGAGGCCTGACAGTGATGTAGTAATGATGGGACGCAGAGCACTCCACCGCTTGTTATCAGAAGCCTGGTACCAAGTGGAGCTGCATCTGGAGCCGTGTGTGTGTGTGTGTGTGTGTTTCTGAAAGAGATTTTTTGGAAAAACATTCAATGTCAGGAGGTTCTGCTCTGAGCCAATGCCTCTTTCCTCTGCTCTGACTGTGAAAAACCTTTGTTGTTAACCCTCCTTCCTTCAGTTCACACTGCCGCGCAATCGCCATCCCCTTTCAGAATACATGGAGAGGCAAGGGGTCAAAGGTTAAAGGGAAGGAGGTGACGTGGAAGGGTGGAGGATGGTGTGTGTGTGTGTGTGTGTGTGTGTGTGTGTGTGTCTGTGTGCACTTTAGAGGAACATTCTCCAGACACTATGAGGGGCAGCTATCAGGGCCCGAGGAGCCTCGGAGGAATCAGTGACAGCAGGGGTCGAGCTGACAGACAGATACCTCTATCTGCCCGTGATAGGACAGGACACGCAGAGCACAAGACTTATCTGGAGGTGCTACTTTGTGGCTACGTCTCTGACTGACACCCCAAACTGTCGGCCAGATCCACAGCAGACACCCACTGTCCGCTGCTCCCTGGTGAACAAGGCTCTGTGTTTTTTTTTATGAGAGGAAATCTCTCGAGGTCATTTCCAAACTCACTTTCTCTCTGGCAAACATCAGCAACAATGAGTCACTGATAGATATGTCGAACGAACAGGTGCACTGATGTCAAAGCTCTGCGTTTTCCCTCCTTTATGGGCGAGGAATGTTCTTTCCTTAACTGTTTCCTTGCGGTGTAACATCTCTTCAGTCTGTCTGTCCCTATCATTTTGCATGCATTCCCTGTATTTATGGCTGTATACACCACATTGACTGCGGTTGGTAGGACGGAGTTCGGGGTGCAGTGGCAGATCTAGAAAATGTTACATGGGGTGGCAAAGGGGGGGGCAAGAGGTCTTGGCAGGGTGGCATGGGTAGATGGTACGTGGTAATCATTATATGTGAATGGCTTTAACAAAACAAACACAAAAATACTTTTAAACTACGGTAGTTATTGTTTAATCATGCCCTGACATACGGAGCCCCGGAGGTGACTATACGAACATGTACTGGGGCCAAACACTTTTGCGAGATCTTTAGTTTGTAACATGGAGGAAAAAGAAGAAAGAAAATGATGAAAAAAAAAAAAAACGAAGGAAAAATAAATCAAAATACATGTACTGGAGGCAAACACTAAACTCGAGATCTCGACTTTCCAACAAATAATAAGGATAACCTGCAGTAATTGACATCAACAGTCAAGGACAATGTTCATAATAACACATAATAACACTGTATGGCACCGCTAGTCAAAGGTGACGCCAAATCCTCCAGCATGTGCATGGAGTGACTACACTACATTAGGCTGCGGGTCCACTTACCTTGCGTGTGTGTGTGTGTGTGGCTTAGTAGCTAGTTAGCACCAGCTAACCTTAGTAACCTTAGTCTATATGATGGAATGAATTCCATCATATATTCTAAAGGCATCTTTGCTGTCAACATGTGTTAGCTCTCCAAGTGTAGATGTTACAAGAGTATCATGTAGTCTCAGCAACCTGTTCTCACTCATAAAATACGGACGTTTGGACAATGGCTGTCAGCGTCTGAAGCGACGAAAAAGGCGCTTTCTTCTTTAACCGTCCCGTTATTCCCGCCCACGACCTTTTCCTTAACCTAACTGGAAACATAAGCCCACCCACGACCTTTTCCTTAATCTAACTGCGTCGAAATGGACGCCAATAGTCCCGACCAAGCGCGTTTAGCTAAAGCGCGTTATATAATAACCAGGCCAAAGGCACCTGACCAGGCGTCCGTGTTTTACGAGATGGGAGGGAGAACCTGTTGGTCTCCGGTTGAACATCGGCGACTTTCCCTCTTTGGCGTTTGGCTTAGTACAGTGCCACTGAAATCATAGAGGACGCTGGCTTCGCCTCGTCATCATGGCTCCACCCTTTCGTTCACAAAATCGTCTTGTCCGGTTTAAGAAAAGCCAAGATGGCGACAGCCAAATTGCCAAACTCAAGGCTTCAAAAACGGTGGTCCACAAACCAGTGTGTGACTATACAGTCTATGGCTCCAAAGGGGTAGTAATCTTCTAACCTTGTCAATGTACTGAGCCCATGGTCTTTCCTCTAGCGCCACCCTCAGGACAAACTTCGCACTATAAGAACCACAGAACAGCTAATTTCCTATTATCTTGTCCTGAGACTTTCAACTTTTATTTCGCTCAAAATGTGTAGTCTTTATAAATACAACCACAGTTAAACCTACAAGATTGTTTGTGGTTATTTATAGTGTCTTAAATACAACCAAGTGGGTGGGTGGGTGGGTAGATAAGGAGGATGAGCAGACAAATGGGTCAAACTGTAGGAGGAAGAGGAAAGGGAGGAGGCTGGTTTGTGAGCATGGGTCTTTGTTGGCCCGTAGCTCCTCAGACAGAAAGAGTGATGTGCTGTCTATGTGCTGGGGGGGGACTCAGGAAACGGCAGAAACAGGAGCTTCCCGGGGAAAAAGGCGAGGGGCGATCGCCGGCTGTTCTATAGGAGGAAATGAGCCATGTGGGCGTGGGCCTGACGGAGACTATTTCCAGCCCAGGGGCCCTTAGGTGGGGCCACCCACAGGAAATATGACATTTTACATTTACATTACATACACATTGAGGTATTTAGCTTATCAAGAATGAAAGAAATTGACTAAGAAGCTATGAATGACAAGGAGTGAATGGTTCCCAGCCCTTAACAATTTCCTGTGACTCCAAAATGGTATTTAAAGTGACTGTATGTAACTTTTAAATGTTTCTGAAACCGTGTAATTTTTCATCTGATGATCATAAATGACCTGTAACAGCAAAGGAGACTAACAGTGTATTTTTATATAGTATTGATATGATTGATATGATTGATATGATTGATATGATTGATATTGTGATATGACAAGTGCCTTTGGTGTGGGGGATCTGGGTTCAATTCCCACTGTGATACATCAACCAATGTGTCCCTGAGCAAGACACTTAACCCCTAGTTGCTCCAGTGTGACCTCTGACATATATAGCAATTGTAAGTTGCTTTGGATAAAAGAAATGTAATGTAAATTGCAGACATTTGGATTTCACTGTAACAGCGCAAAAGCCTGTTATTTGTCTCCAGCCAGGTAAAAGGTAGCAGGACATTTCTTTATATAGCCCTAATTTTATTTGAATTGTATTGTAGAAGTTATCTGCTGTAGTTATGGCTGACACTGGGGCAGGACCATCACAGAAAAAAACGGGGGGAATTAAACAAAGAGCAACTAAAAGCTAAAAGGGAAAATGACAGACGACAAACCTGAGTCAATCTCAGTCTGGATTTCAACAGATGGAGACAATTAGGGGATTGTAAATGATTCAAAACTGAGCCCAGGTATGTAATATCTCAATTTCATTCCTTCATAAAATAACTTTACAACGCTAGATGTGGTTTTAGATCAGTAGGTGACATAAAACTATGTCCCCCTTCCATTTAGCGCCCTGTTTTTATTTCTTTTCAGTAGTTAGGACAGTCATCATAGAGAAAATCTCCAAACATACCCCAAGCTGTACTTGCTGTCCTGATTTCCAGATCATTAACCTAAAATCACCTTTTGAAAGTTAATGGTTCATACCTGCCTCACATAAAGCTCTTGGAAAATCAGACAGTTTGTATCAGCCAATTTGGCCGGACGCAGAAAAAAAGACACATTCCGTCTGAAATGATCGTAACCATAATCAAATCAAATAAAGATGTTATGGTTTGTTTGGCAGGGGGTATGTGAGAAAAAAAGAATTTTTGTCTGGCCTGTATCTCAAATTTAAGGTTTTACAGAATGTTTGAGCACAGATACAACTTTACAGGGCCGGCAGAAGCTGAACATCAGCTCTGTCATCGAAATGGCACAGCAGAGCAGAGGCTGTACTTCCTGCACCAGCTGAAGAAATCCCAGCTCCAAAGTCAATGATGGTGTAGAAGAAAATAATACTGAGTGAATTTGCATCCAGAGAGAAAAGGTCCGACCCATCATTGTGATCTTTGACATCAAAGATATCAATCAGCGTTTCGGCCTCAGAGCCTGTGGAGTCCTTTGCAGTAGTACCTTTGAATGGTGAATTGCATCATAAATGGACTGCATTTATCAGGGTGCAATTTGTGAAGAAAGCAGAGAGGGGGACACAAATGATGGACATTTGGTGGAAAGTTAAACGTACAGTATTCTTCAGTTAGTTGCAAAAGCCTATAGTCCAAGTGCAGGGGTTAGGTTGTATTATTATGCGTTGGTCTTTATGGTACCCAAAGAAATAAAGACAAAATAAAGACTTAAACAACACTGTTACGGTTCCAATGCGTGTGGCGTCTACAACCTACATAGGTTTCCATATCTAATAAGTTTGTTCAAAAGTAATATTGATGTTGATGACTTTGTTTCTGTGAATTACAACCTAAAACGTTGTCTCATTTATTCTAGGGCCTACTGAAAAAGTCTGGAGGGACATGTAGATCTTCACAGTTAATTATATGGATGATGTTAATAGTGTAGCTTATATTTGGTTTATTAGATATAGAAAATAACACTTGCCTCAATTCTTTCTATGGCAAAATTGTATGTTAACAAATTTAAATTTACAAAGACAGTCTTGGTCAAAACCATTCAAATGTGTAATACCTGCCTCATCTGGATAAAGATTGACCCTCTGTTATGTTATGTGTCATTATTTTATTGTTGTTTTTTAGGCATTTTTTATTTTTATTTTTATAAATTATCTTTTTCTCGCTTTATTTATTTTTTTATCTTGCCGTTTTCTAGTTTCTGTTTAGTCTAGTTTCATCGCTTGATGGCACTATTGCCTTATGTGTATTTGCCAATGGATTTCACTAGTTTATTTAAGAAAACTACAATCCCACGATGCATTGCGTGTTCCGTTGCCATGATACAGCAGCACCTAGTTGCCAGCTCCATGGTTGCTAGCTGCTAACAGACATTGACGCAGATAAAGGCGTTCAGAGTGAACTCAGACAGTTAGAGAGATATTTCAAACAAACAAGGAGAGTCAGTTTATCGTTGTAGGCGCTTGTATCCGTTCAAGCGTGTGTTTGTTGTCTCGGACGGTTTAAAACCTCCGGTGGTGTGATTCGTTGTTAGATGCTAGCTGGGTGGTCAATGCTAGTCGGTCATAAAACCTGTAGCAGCAGTTAGCTAAACGGTTCACTCAGTCTTAAGTGCATTTAACGGGTAGACACTTTTCTGGAACCTTAGCTAGCTAGTTGGTTTCACCCGGTAATCCGTTAGCGTCCTATGGAGCGGGCTGGCCGGGGGAAAGACACCAGACTGCTGAAGAACCAGCCGTACGACGAGAGCCTGGAGGTGAATGACCCTGATGAGGAGGCGAGCGTCTACAGCCCGATTCCCCTCAGCCAGCGTCAGGTAACATCCACCGGCCATCACCGGTAACGTCCACGGCTTCACTGCCTGGCTCCAGGGCATTCAGGCAGGCTCACCGCCCGCCCTAGTGTGTGTGTCTGCGTGTGTAGACCCAGGATATACCTTTTGTTTGTGTGTGTGGGTGGGTGGAGGATATACTTTGTGTGTGTCTGCGTGTGCATGTGTAGACTCAGGATATACTTTGTGTGTGTGTGTGGAGGATATTCTGTGTGTGTGTGGAGTGTGGACCCAGGACATACTTTGTGTTTCTGTTTGTGTAGAGGAGGATATTCTGTGTGTGTGCGTGTGGAGAATATACTTTGTGTGTGTGCGCAAGTGTGGACCCAGGATATACCTTTTGTTTCTGTTCGTGTAGAGGAGACTGTGTGTGTGTGTGTGTGTGTGTGTGTGTGTAGACCCAGGATATACCTTTTGTTTCAGTGTGTGTGTGTATATGGAGGATATACTTTGTGTGTGTCTCCGTGTGCGTGTGTAATGTGTAGTCCCAGGATATACTTTGTGTTTCTGTGTGTGTGTGACGGAGGATATACTTTACTTAACTTAAAAAGATATATTGTGCAGCCCTAGTTTCGAGGCAACTGTAGCAAAGCGGTGCACACACCGTTTTGAGATTGAACGTGCCCCAGATGAAGACGATTCTTGTCTTTTCAGCCAGAGTCCAGGAGGAGCAGGAAGGGGCGTGGCCTGATGTCGGCCAACAGTGACGAGTTTACTGAGGACCTCAAGCAAAAGAGGCCCAACAAGCCCGCCGGCGGCCTGCCTGGCGTCAGTCCGAACGGAGAGGAGGACGACGAGGAGGAGGAGGAGGAAGAAGAAGAGGAGGAGGAGGAGGACTCCGATGAAGATGACTCAGACGATGACGACGAGCTGGGCGAGGCCCCCGAGGGCGCGTACAACCCCGCCGACTACGCCAACCTGCCCGTCAGCACCGAGATCAAAGAGCTGTTCCAGTATATCACACGGTAAACAGAACCGCACAGCTGAAGGAAAACATCATCAGTGTTTTCCCTAGCTCTGTGGAAGACTTAGGTAGACGTATTTTGCAGGGGGGTCTCAAGAAAATTTTAATTTTTTTTTCAACAACAAAAAAATAATACAATTCCCCCCATACATTTTGTCTCTCCGTGTGATTTTGTCACTTTGTGTGATTTTCCATCTCTTTGTAATCGTGTTGTGTCTCTTTTTGGTCATTTGTGTGACAAAAGACACTTACCACCGGGCCAAACAACTTCTCTGGGGGAAACCATAAACAGCCAAATAAAAAGACTGTTGTCTGTTGTCTCCCCTCAGCTACAGCCCTCAGCCCATCGAGCTGGAGCACAGCCTGAAGCCCTTCATCCCAGAATTCATCCCAGCTGTCGGTGACATCGATGCCTTCCTGAAGGTACCAACGCAAACTGTGTGCTCGTTCACTAGGGCTGCAGAAGCAGCCTGTTGGAGTCTCATTGTTGTTGGTGCATTTTTCATTTGATGTTTTTCTGATCATTTCTGCTGCCTGCGTGTTTTCGTGTCCCGGCTGTTGTCCGTCTCGGTGGGTTGTCCGTATATCATCCGATAACATCACTGAGAGACATAACGTTGCTGAATCTGAAGATTCTTCTTATTAACTGCAGCGGGATGGACCCACCAATCAACTTCTGAGCAAGATATATTATTGTCTTGCGGAGGAAACTGTTGGTCCAATTAGGAGCTGCAGTACGTGTGATTCAGGCAACTCGTAATAAGACAAAAAAAAATACAAATTGGAATAATAATACAAAAATGAATTTGTCCATCCTTCACATTATCTTTTGAGTTTTTATTCATCACAATTCTAGCTTTCAAATGTTACTTTCTTTTTTAGTTTTAGTCTCTTTTTCATTGTGAAAAACCCATTGTATTACACCTGACCAAGTTCTACTGGTAGTAGTCCTGAAAATGACCAAAAACGCTTGTCTTTTACTGCTCAATATGTTGCAGTTTTACAAACAAGAAAGTGAACAAACTTAATCGTGACAGACATTTTGCATCTAGCGTCTCACGTTCATCTCATCACAAGCTAGCGAGAGTACACAACAGACAACTTCCGTGTAGGCTACTTCAAAATAAAAGCACTTCCTGTGACGGTTAGACGTAAAACTGAATCGCTGTTAAACGAATAAGGTTGTGTACCTTTTCACATATCAGCTGTAAATCACGTACTGTAAATAATGTAAACAGTGAGTTTTAATCACACTATAATTTACCATTTCCTTTAGACTGTTTTAAACTAAACCACATGAATTGCTTATTCAAGTGCTTTAAACAAACATTTCACAACACCCCCCTTCATCTTTGGGACCCCCGTGACCTGACTGTGTCCTGTGTGTGGCGTTCAGGTGCCGAGGCCGGACGGTAAAGCGGACGACCTGGGTATGCTGTGTCTGGACGAGCCCAGCGTGAAACAGTCGGACCCCACGGTGCTGTCGCTGTGGCTGTCAGAGGAGACCAAGCAGCACGGAGCCAGCGAGGTACTGATGGGCATCGCCAACTTGTAACACACACACACACACACACACACACACACACACTTAGTGTTTTCCCTATCTTTGTAGCAGACTTAAGTGTGCGTGTTCAGCGGGGGGTTTAGGCGTCCTCCCTCAAGAAAATTTTACGTTTTTCCAGTAAAAAAATAAATACAAAAATTGCAATTTCCCCATGCATTTTATGTTATTATCACCATATCTGTATCTAAAATGTTGGAAAAGCTAGAGCAGATAACAAATAAATAACACTTAAAAAGGTAAAAGACAAAACTTGCTAAAGAATAGGGGTGTTATAACGAATAACAGGAGGATTCTCCTCGATGCAGTGACAGACCATAATCGATTATTGCCTACTGATGTTGCTTATTGGTTTTCTAGTCGCTGCTTTTTTTGCCTTTTTGTCTGCTGTCTGCTGGGTTGAACTCCGCTACATTCAGGAAGGGTCTTTTTCAAGAGCAGATACAATAAAAAGGGCAGTTGGTATCTGACTGCTGGAATTTGTTGATGACACTATGCGTGTGCATCGTGATATTGATGCGAATCGTTGACAGGATAACCGTATTTGAATTGTGAGACCAGTGAAGATTCACACCACTAAGACTTTTTCAATTTAAAGAAAAAATGCCATACATTTTGTGTCCCTTTGTGGGTTTTTGCGTCTCTTTGTAGTCGTGTTGTGTCCCTTTTTTGGTCATTTCTGTTTTCTCTGGGGTTGTTTTGGGTCTCTGTGATCATTTGGCGTCGGTTTGTGTCCCTTTGTAGTAGCTTTGTGTCTCTTTTTCACATAATTTTGGATAGTTATTATCACCGTATCTGTGTCTGAAACGTTGGAAAAGCTAGAGCAGGTTATCAATAAATAACAATAAAAAAGCTTAAGAAGTCCAACCACAATCATTAGATCTAAGAAAAGTCCTTTAGTTGCATTTATTTGGCTTAGTGTGCTGCACCTAAACCTTGCAATGGCAGGAATTTCATGTGCAGCAGTACCTCGAACGCCTCTTGGATCTGACCAACCTCTGACATTACACTCACAGGGTCCACAGACTTCACAACGGTTCCACAGGCGTCATGTGGTGTAGGCAACGTGTGTTTCCTTTAGGTAACCGTAGCCTGTAAAAAAATAAAATAAAATGGACATAGCATCCGAGACGTCAACCTTTTTGGTTTGTGGAGGTTTTGAAGCCTCAAGTTTGGCAATATAAGCCATCTTGGTTTTCTGCAACTGGATGTGCCGACTTACTTTTTATACACTTATTTGCAAAATCAAATCTACAAAACAAAATAAATGACCTCCACAGCAGGTAATCGGTAGTTTCTGAAGTGTATTCCCCTCTCAAAGGCATAAGCTCCTGTTGAAATAATTCTAATCAAAACACAACAGAGGGCTCGGCCCAGTTAACTTTAAAGTGGACCTATTATATAGCATTTTTAGGTTCATACTTGTATTTTGGGTTTCTACAAGAACATGTTTACATGCTTTAATGTTCAAAAACACTTTCTTTTTCTCATACTGCCCACGGCTGCTGCTCATGTATTCACCCTCTGTATGAGACGCTCTGTTTAGAGCGCCTGTCTCTTTAAGCTCCTCTTTTTTTGTATAATTTATTATCTCTCTCTCTCTCTCTCTCTCTCTCTCTCTCACTTCCAGTTGAAGAAGGTGACGAGTGTAGCCAGCCCCCAGTCCAACCCTCGGGCGGTGGACAGCTGGGTGGAGAGCATCAGCGCGCTGCACCGCTCCAAGCCCCCGGCCAGCGTGCAGTACAGCCGCGCCATGCCGGACATCGACAGCCTGATGCAGGAGTGGCCGGCCGAGCTGGAGGAGCTGCTGGGACCGCCTGCAGCTGCCGCCCGCCCGCCTCAACTGCAGCCTGGCCGAGTACACCGACGCTGTCTGCGGCCTGCTGGACATCCCCGTTTACGGCAGCCGGATCCAGTCTCTGCACCTGCTGTTCAGCCTCTACCTGGAGTTCAGAGACTCGCAGCACTTCACGCGCAGAGCTTAGGAAGAGGCTGGAGGATCTACATCAGAGGGACACACCTGGGGGGAGATGCAGGAAGAACTGAAAGCTGACATCCTGATTTTAAAGTCTGTATTGCGGCTGCTTTGCTTATATTCCTCAAAGTGTCACAGACAGGGTTCAAAATTAACTTTTTCATCCACCTAATGGATAGATAGATTACTTGTCTTTTTTTGGGCCGGTGAGTGAAGCAAATTTTCCAGCCCATTGCATATTTTAGCAGCATTTGGCTGGTAAACGGTGCTAATTTTGAGCCCTGGTCCCAGCAGTTGTTTATTGGTTCAGAAATTCTGGGATCATAAGTGAGACATTCTCAGTTTGTGTTCTGTTTTCCTTTTATACTGTCAAACTTTCAAATATATTATAACCATATACAACAGCTATGACGTCTAATGCGTTCCTTTGCACAATAGCTATCGCTCACGTTAGACCAACGAACTGATAGCTAGAGCAACCGAGGGAAGTCGTCCATCTACACACCAAGCTGGTTTTAAGTCGTCACGGTATGAAGAAGAAAAAAAAAAGTGTTCTGGGATTGGCTCCACACGGCTCCCACAGACCGTTCCCCAACTCCTAAAATACCAACACTTTGTCTGGGTCTGATATCCATGCACACATGCCCAGACCGGCTATTGACTAAGGACAGAGAAGCTTGGATTACACACACAGCAGGAGTGTGACTTAATTCTCTGCTCAGGACACCATTATACTCCACTATATCTTTAAATACATGGCAAATATACCAGCCAATCTCAATAATGAACAGCAACAAATTCAAGAAAAATGTAAAAGTAATCCGGGGAAGTTTTTTTTTTGCCCCATCGATGCTCGGATGCTGGCCTACAGTATGCTTTTAGTTCTTTAGCCACATTTTCATGATTACGTATTACTTACTAAAGGAAGAGTATGAAGGGGTTTTCACATTGTGCTTATTAGTACTTTTGCTGCCCTTTAAGTCAGAGGTCAGAACTGGGAATGACATCCCACCAAGTTCACTGCGTTCCTGTAGCAAGTCAGAAAAAAACGGGCTAGGGGGACTCCAGCCAGGTTAGCAACGCAGTTGATAACAATCCATGTGTGGTCATTGTCTCCAGATAGCAGATGGGACAAGTACTGTGTGTACATCTGATTGTAATGAGACACAAATAAGACCAAAGTGCTAATAAACAGTATATTCAGACAGCTTTCACTACTGTTGAAGCTCGGAGCAGCCGTGTTGGGATTGTGATGTTGGAGCTGGAGAGGGTCTCCCGACTTCCCAGTAGGTAAATCCGACTAAAAGCGTCTTCCAACAGACTGAATGTTAATTAAACAAAGTTCTAGCTACATTTATAAAGCCTTGGCAGTTAGGTCACCGCCCAGCACACAGGAAACATTGGATCTGCTATTGTAGTCCCAATTACAGTGGAGCTATATGCTATATTGATGACTCTGGAATGGATGGGAGAATATAGACCAGGGGTGTCAAACTCCATATCCCTAAGGCCCACACTGGAAAACGAGAATCACATCGAGGGCCAGACATGGAGCTATTGAGTTTATTTAAGAGAAAAAGTCCAATATTTTGACTGTATTATTGCATGTATCATATACTGTAGTCTTCTCACTTACACTTTGGGCCTCATAAAGCCCCCAAAAAGTTCCTCAGCCAGCGACAAATACGTTGAAAAAAAAAGCACCAAAAATGTTGGAAAAAGGCTGAAAAAAAGCGCGTCAGAATTCTCTGAAAAAGTGCCAAAAACATCGTAAAAAGCGCCAAAAACTTCAGAAAAGGTGGCAAGACATTGAGTAAAGCGTCAAACCCGTCAAAACAAAGTGCCTTAAGCATTGAAAAAAAGTGCATAAACCGCCGGAAAAGCTGTCAAAAAGGCAGAAAAAAGCAACAAAAATGTAAAAAAATTGGGAAAAGCGACAAAAACTAGGTGGGCCTAAAGTTATTGTGAACCTAATTTGAAATGCGGGCCAGATCAAAACCTGAGAGGGGCTGGAATTGGCCCTCGGGCCTTGAGTTTGACACACGCGATATAGACCAAAGAAGGCCCTATTCTGTAGGGACTCTCTATCTTCCCTGTACAGTCTAAGATCAGGAACATCTAGTCGACAGGAGCTGCTCTATGAAATCATGACATGAAATCATGAATATTGTATGTATGTGGGTTCCTGCTCACAAAGGCATTTTGGCTAATGAGAGGGTGGGACAAGCTGGCCAAGCAAGCGGTGACGAGGGGAAACATAGACACTAGTTATGAAATTATCAAATACAGAAGGAGAGAGCATTGTGTGGAAGGAACGGCCCTGTGAACAACAACAAAAGTGGAAGGCATTTACACAACATCCAAAATAGTGTTGGTAATGTAAGGAGAGGAGGAGGAAATAGGAAAGAGGAGACAGTCATCACCAGACTGACAACTGGGCATACTTATTTGAATAGTACCTTTTTCATCATGGGGAAACATCCAAAAGGGTTGTGTAACAGATACAGAACTTGTGCAACATGTTTCAACTAAATGTAGGAACTATATGGTAGAGAGAAAAATCATGATGGAGGGAATGAGAAGAACAGGAAACCTACTGGAATAGGAGGAGGTGAACAAGGCAGGAGTTATCGGATTAGGCAACTGTAGGTGAAATGGGACACCAGTAGGTGGCGGTAGTGCACCGCAATGGATGCAAAACACCGTTAAAATACACAAGAAGAAGACTAAGAGAAAAAGAAGGCGTCACGAAAGTTAGAGTGCCCAGGTAGACACAGTCAGAGGAGACCTGCTGGGCCCACTACAAGAAAGGACATGGAGGAGGACACCCAGAACCAGGAGCAGCAGAGCAACAGCGTTCCCGAAAGACAAGCAACAGGCCCGTCCTCTGGTACCAACAATGTTCAGGTCAGTGTTCGAAAAAGAATCTCGAAGGTTCCGGCGTATCTGTAAGAGATTAAATGTGTACATTTTTGAGTTTTTATGTTTCCTGCTTTTTCATCTTGACTCAAACAAACTACTTGGCGCGCGGATAGTTATTTTTTTTAAATATATTTTCTTTTATATCATTCTTTATGTTGATTTGTAAGGTATTAAGCTCCTAGGTTTTGTTTATATGCTCAACCCGAGGCAAAAGCTCTGTTTTTAAAATAAAAACTTTCGCGCGGAACAAACTGAGACGTAGAGGTTATTTTCCCTCCAAACCATGTTTTTACAAATGTATCCGAAAACATACGATTATAGCCGAACTATCAAGATTCTCAATAACAGGAGTCCAAACTTTACAGTATAAACTCTTAAAAAAACTAAAAATAAAACTCATTAAAGCCGCTTGAGAAATGTAAACATATAGTGCTTTTTATCTAGAAAAAAAACGTGGTTTACTGGTCCAATATGGCGGCGACGTGGTCCGATTTTCTCCACCAACAGTACTAGCAGTTGCTTAATGTAAATTAATCTTAAACTGACTGGATTTAGTTCTCCACAGGGTTTCCGTGGGGTCTTAAAGTTAAGGCTAACATTTCAAAATCAAAATGTTTGGCCTTCAAAAGTCTTAAATTCGCTGAAGTATTGTCTTCTAGGTCTTAAATAATTTCAAACCGGTCTTCATTTTCCTATGTCCGTGCAACTCTGCCTCTAATGCTCTTTCTTTTTTGTTATTAATTCCGTGGTGTAGTTTTTTCTTTTGCCAGTCCAAATGACTACAAATGAGACCAACATGCAACTTATATTGCAGCCAATCAGCTTTCGAGTCTCTTCCTGATTTTACCGCAGACAT
Organism: Perca schrenkii; assembly: GCA_025617405.1. NCBI lineage: Eukaryota > Metazoa > Chordata > Actinopteri > Perciformes > Percidae > Perca > Perca schrenkii. Next base: position 3,875,013 of record CM046809.1, on the reverse strand, counting down.
AAAACCAAGGGGGTAAGCTTCGCTTCAGAACTCGAACCTCGATGGCGCCATTTTGTTGCTACAAAGGTATCACCTCCTGTTAGCATTCCACTGACCGCCATTTTTTTTTTTTACGTCACTTGACAGCGAATAACTTTACATCTGAAGCGTTTAAAGACTCTATTTGTCCGTTGTTTATTTCTAAAGAAACACAACAATGTATAAAAGGCTCCATTACCTTGTACCTCACGTTATGGCTCCGTAGCAGACGTTTTTATAAAAAATAGGCTAACGATTGTGTCATAACCAAGTGACTTACTGTCGCATAGTAGAGGAATTACCGTATAGTACAGGAGAAGCTCACAGGCTGTTTAGACTTCCATTAGCTGTTTAGGTTTAATTACTTATGTTAACTAGCATGTTAGTGATCAATAATTAGCCTGTGTCCATGTTATCTCCTTACATATACCTACACTCTCCGTCTCTGTAAGATTGGGAATGATTGAGATTTCTCTTGGCACAGCTACCAGAACACTTACAACTTTCAGACACGTTGCTCACGTCACATTTACGTTGTCTCTCTCAGTTGGAGGCTGCTCAGTAAAACAAGAGATCACCGGAAAAGTGCTTCTAATAGCCTTCACTGGTCTCCATCCAGAGCAAGGGGGTCTATTGGTCCATTATATATGCCTATATGTCAATGCATAAAACCAAGGGGGTAAGCTTGCTCCGGTGCTGCAAGAATTTTCCGTCTCCTACCGCTCTCTTTGTTGGAATTTTAAATCTGGTGGATTTGTGAGGACTATAGTTAACTGCTCCTCAGATCTCTGCAGGGTAAATCCAGACAGCTAGCTAGAATATCTGTCCAATCTGAGTTTTCTCTTGCACAATATTTAGCAGCGGCTCTGTGCAGAGTTTAGCGCCGCCCATGACGATTCTGATTGGTTTAAAGAAATGCCATTTAACCAGAGCACGTTTTCCTCCCATCCCGAATGCTATTTGGAGTAGCCAGACCCTCCTACAGCGCGCTTTGGAGGAGGGTCTGGCAAAATGAGACTATGCTCAGAGGAACCTCAGTCAGCGTCTTTTCTCTTTTTATTGTTGCTATGGTTATGGGATTCGGCACCGCTAGGTTATTTAGTTGTAAGCCAGTCCAAATGTATCCCTATGCGAACTTGACAGAAAATGTAATAGGTGTCAGAGCTGCAAAGATGAATCTATTAGTTGTCATTATCAAATTCATCGGCAGCTATTTTGATAATCAATTAATTGTCAGTCGTCGAGTCATTTTTATGAAAAAATAATAATTCAAAAAGATTAAACAATTCTAGTTTCTTCTCTCTTCTGTAGTAAACTGAATGTCTGAAGACATTTGAGGATGTCATCTTGGGCTTTTGGGAAACAATGAACGCCATTTTTCATAACTAATCGATTAATCAAGAATGTAATTGACAGATTACAGACAGGTCTGATCTCCGGTTACGTGATTGTCCGCCACAGGTTGGCGTTGGGTCACTTTTCTCCAGAAGTTGAATCAGACTTAACTTTTTGCTGCAGGCATTCAAAATAAATGGAAAGACCTGCGTTTTTGCTAGAGATGGCCCGATACCATTTTTTGCCTCCCGATTCCGATACCTGAACTTGCGTATCGGCCGATCCCGATTACCGATCCGATACCAGTGTCTCATATATTTTATTATGTTTTAACAGCTGTATACTACTATCCCTGTAAGGATGTGATATGATTTCTATCTTTGTTGTCTGTCTGGCTCAGGTTAAACTCTTTGTGAAACATGAAGAGAACTTTCTCTTATTCTCCAGTTTGACAGTCAGTTATAACGGAAAAATAACATAAATAAACTACTTTAACGTAGATTTTCTTCAGGGCTTTATTACGTGGTATCGGATCGGTGAATAAACTCCAGTACTTCCCGATACCAGAGTTTTAGGCAGTATCGGAGCAGATACTGGTATCGGAACAAATCTAGTTTTTGCCAGCCGGTGCCTTACTAGAGCATTAGCATTATAAACGGTCGGACTGTTTACCTTTTTATCAAATTTCTGAAAACGACAGCAGGCTGCTACACTATAACCGTAGAGACCTCTACACCCATCACACTGCTGGCTTGTAACTCAGCATTTCTCCGTTCTTGGCTGAGATGACATAGTGCTGCATAAATTAGCTAGCGGCTTAATATCTGCTGACGTATTCCAGATAGGGATGAAACGATGCACCGCGAATTGGTAAAAAAAAACCCGGACATAAAAGTGTAGTAAAGATTACAACCGGTTGAGATAAAAAAAAAAACGAATCGCAATGTCATTTTAAAATGGCTTAGGGCTGCACAATATGACGAAATAACAATTAATTGCACATATTACTAGGGCTGTCCTCGACTAAAGAAATTCTTAGTCGACTAACACTTATAGGATTTTTTTTTAAGATTATTTTTTGGGGGCTTTTTCTCTTTATTATGAAGTGACAGTGGATAGACTTGAAGGGGGTGAGAGATGGGGGATGACACACAGCAAAGGGCAGCAGGTCAGATTTGAACCCGTGCCGCTGCAGGACTCAGCCAACATGAGGCGAACGCTCTTACTGGGTGAGCTAGAGGCCGCCCCCACTTATAGGATTTTGTCGACTAATTGATTAGTTGATTTAATTGACAGAGCTGTGCGCTTTGAGAGGTGGTTAAGACTAGAAAAGCGCAATATAAATGTAGTTAATTAACCATCTGTAAAACTGAGTTTCTCCACAATTAATCCTGCAAAAGCACCACTTTAAATCTTGTGTTTACCATAAATGTGCTCAGAAGTTTCTTGGAAATGAGTAATTAAGCATGAATAAGCAGAAAAAATGACTTATGGACTAAAGAAATCTTAGTCGACTAATCGACTAAGAGGTGGCAGCCCTACATATTACCTCTAACGATAAATTAACGACCATTTAATTTTTCCGCGATTCGACGACAGACACTGCGTTTTTTTCATTTTTTTTATAAAGTTTAAAAAAAACGTCTTTTGCGTGATAAAAATGTAAATAGGCTATGCAGTCTATTTCTTAACAGCTAATTAACTAGTCCTAAATTTGACCCAGCAAGTTGCGTTTTATGCTCCTGTTTTTTTTTTTTTTTCCTGCTCGTGGAGAGCTACGGGACACATTATATCACATATACACTATATCGATGAGGACCGGCGAGTTAAATGGGCCGTCCAAGAGTACACCAGGCAGACACACAGCTGACCACCTGCAGGTGGGGGGGCTGGAGACAGGCTCGGACATACACGCCGCAGGCTGCTCCGTGGCATGTTTTATCCGTTCCACAGTGAATATTGAACTTTAGCTATAAAAATAATAATAATCGTTAATCGAATCATAATCGCAATATCTGGCAATTAGATTTCCCCCCCCCCCAAATTGTTCAGCCCTAGTTTGTATAAATAAAGGAGTATTTCACATAATAATTGTTTGTAGTTATTATAAAGCGTTACCGAAAATTGTATCGTGAACTCAAAATTAGGGCTCAAATATAATCATAGTCATGATTATATTTATAAAAAATATAATTATGACTATTTCGGTCAATATTGAAATCGCGATAATTTAACACAATTACTCGTTGACTTCTGGAAAGATGTTGCATTTATTGAACTTAAACAGTGGACAAAGTGAAATCAACAGTAAAAAAACTGTGAAATTTGCCTTTTCTTATTTAAACTTTATTTTTTCATTCAGAACACAAGAGAAAATAAGGGTTTACTTGCCCAAACGTAAGGAGCTAAATAATAGTTTTTCTCGATTATTCTGTTTTGTGATCATTGGGAGCAGATATCATAATCACGATTTTAGATTTTGGGTGATCGCACAGCCCTACTTAAAACCGTGACTCGTATTGAATTGTGTGAAATGAGTGTCTTCACATCCGTAGCTCTGAATGTTTTGTATAGCTCGCTCCACCGTGACATCCCACTAACTCTCTCTCTCTTTGTTTCTCCCTGTCGCTATAGAAACGTGGGGGCCAAAAGGCACGTCCCAAATCTCACCAGGGACTCGGGACTGGAGCGAAATCATACAGCTGCGACCACTGTGACAAAGTGTTCAAAAAGTCGAGTCACCTGAAAAACCACCAAAGCGTTCACACCGGGGACAAGCCGTACAGATGTGACCAGTGTGGAAAAGGTTTTGCGAGGGCGGGCTCCTTAAAAGTCCATTACGGCATACACACCGGAGCCAAACCGTATACCTGTGACCAATGTGGGGCAGCGTTCCTACACAAGTATCACTTCCAAACTCACCGGTACATTCACACCGGAGAGAAACACTACAACTGTGACCAATGTGAGAAAGTTTTCACCACCGGAGGTGACCTAAAGAACCATCAGCGCATTCACACTCCGGAGAGAAACCGCACTGGTGCGACATCTGCGGGAGACTCTTTTCCCGGGGCTACACCTTAGACGTCCACCGACGCACTCACACCGGAGAGAAACCGTACGTGTGCGACTTCTGCGACAAGGATTTCATCACATCGGGGGCCCTGACAACCCACCAACGGGTTCACACCGGAGATAAGCCGTACAGCTGCGACCAGTGTGAGAAAACGTTCAGCATTCGCGGTAACCTGGAAGTCCACCGCCGCATTCACACGGGAGAGAAGCCGTACTGGTGTGAAGAATGCGGGAAGAGCTTTGGTTCAGAGAGCACCCTTAAAAGCCACCAACGCAGTCACAATAAAAAAACGACAGCCCAAAACATCATTAGACATTATTGCTAAGGCCATAATGGCGACCACTTATTAAAAAGTTAGCGTTGAGCCCTTTTTGATCCACCTGGATTGTTACTTTCTAAGAAATGAATGAAAGTTGTAGTACTATGTTGTACTATTTTTTCAAATTTGATTTTATGATCTTTTTTATTTTTTATTGCTCTCAAAATTTGCGTTTATTTTAGTAATCAAGATTTCCAAACTCCATATCTAGTACAAATAATAACTTCTACAATGGCTGATTGTTTTACCGTCCATTGATTTTTTTTCTGAGGAAATTGAATTCCTAAAGAAGGTTGTGGGATGTGGTCAAAAGCTCCAAAAAGAGATTATGTGAGCATTACTTGTTGTTGTGAGAGTGATTTATTACAAATGTGTTCCCATTGCTTTTGTCTGCTTCATATATTTCCTATTTGGAAATTTTTTGGGAGTTCAACATTAAACACAAAAAGGGGTCTTTTGTGTAATTTTACCTGGCTTTTTGTGGCCTTTATTTGAGAGGACAGGAAAGGGGGGGGGGAGAGGGGAATGACATGCAGCAAAGGGCCGCGGGTCGGTCTCGAACCTGGACCGCCGCGGTACGGACTGACGCTTGGTACGTACCGCGTACTGAATATGGTTTAAAAACTGAGAATTGGACTCATCATTTGTTATCTAACACTAGTATGAAATATTATTTGCGTTATTGTAATGATTTTTACATGAATTGGAAACTTCGGAAAAAAACCTCAGTTAATCACAGAGATATGGTGGGATGTTATTTCTTTATTAATGATGATTAGATGGTCTGTGTATTGTTGACCAGCTTTGAATTGTATATGATATCATTTTTGTATGTCAATGCAATTCATGTTCATTATGTAATGTGTTGGCACCATTTCCTCACTCATCGTTTAACCGAATAATGCAGAATAAATTTGATTATGACATCCGTATCTTTTGTTTTACTTTTACACTCTCAGGACACATTGAGATCCCATCTCAAAAAATTTAGATGTGTCTACATTAAAGACCGCCTGCTCAATGTATGCTAATCCATTCAAAGTATTCCTCATTTTACGCAACTGTCTCTAATGGGAACAATAATCTTTGACATTGGTTCAGTATAAGGCAAGACGGCTGCTGTCGGCAGCCAGCGAAACAAGCTACAATGTATAATAGGGCAAAAAAACACAAAGTGATTCTTTTGCTACTAACAGGCTCAGATTAATATTCTAAGTGTCTGACAGCGTTATGGAAAGGACTTCTAAGGAGGTCGACCTTTCTGTTAAAGAGTAAAATCCTTTTATTAAAGGTCCAATGACATGGTGCTATTTGGATGCTTTTATATAGGCCTTAGAGGTCCCCTAATATTGTATCTGAAGTCTCTTTTATATAGACCTTAGTGGTCCCCTAATACTGTATCTGAAGTCTCTTTTATATAGACCTTAGTGGTCCCCCAATACTGTATCTGAAGTCTCTTTTATATAGCATGTCAAAAACAGTGATGAAAACGCCCTAGTATAGCATTTCGTAAGAAGTGATAAAAAGCCATAGTATAGCATGTCAAAAAAGTGATATGAAAAGCCATAGTATAGTATGTCGAAAACCGTGATAAAAAAGCCATAGTATAGTATGTTGGAAACAGTGATGAAAACAACATAGTATAGTATGTCGTAAGAAGTGATAAAAAGCCATAGTATAGTATGTCAAAAAAGTGATTAAAAAAGCCATAGTACAGCATGTCGAAAACAGTGATGAAAACGCCATAGTATAGTATATCTAAAAAAATGATAAATAAGCCATAGTATAGTATGTCGAAAACGGTGATAAAAACTCCATAGTATAGTATGTCAAAAAAGCCATAGTATAATATGTCGAAAAAAGTGATAAAAACTCCATAGTATAGTATGTCAAAAAAGCCATAGTATAATATGTCGAAAAAAGTGATAAAAACTCCATAGTATAGTATGTCAAAAAAGCCATAGTATGTCGAAAACCGTGATAAAAAAGCCATAGTTTAGTATGTCAAAAACAGCGATGAAAACTCCATAGTATAGTATGTCGAAAATACTGATTAAAAAAACCATAGTATAGTATGTCGAAAAAATTATAAAAAATGCCATAGTATAATATGGTGAAAAAAGTCATAAAAAAGCCATAGTATAGTATGTCAAAAAAAGTGATAAAAACGCCATAGTATAGTCATCATATAGTTATATTCATCATATAGTCAGGGCCGGCGATTGCTATAGGCGAACTAGGCGATTGCCTAGGGCGTCAAAAGTGTTGGGGGCGCCGTGTCGCCCTTAGGTCTACTTCCCATTAATAATAGAATTAGAACGACAAGCGAAATAAAACATGTTTATTAAACATGATCATCCTTTTATTACGCGACGTTTCCCGTCTCAGATCAGACTCAAACACACGGAGCTCTGAAGCAGACCTGTGCGTCGCTTAGTGTCCACTCTCTCTGGAGAAATCATAGACAGTATATAAGGGAGAAATAGAGACGAGCAGCGGCACAGACCACCAGGGGCATCGGACCGGGGGTAAAACCAATACTGATTACCAGGGCCCAAGGGGAGAGAGGACCCTTGAAAAGTCTGGAATATATTTTATTTTACCTGGATATTTTTATTTCCTAATAACATTTCATAATGCATATCAGATGAAATGTAAAGTTAGTGTATTGGCTGAATAACTTGGTTGATTGACTTACTATATTTTGTATACAAAAAGGTCTCACCCCCCCACCCGCCCCCCTTTCTAATGTGCCAAATGGTTTAGTCCACCTGCACGCATTACGTTAGCGAGTGTTCAGTTGAGAGCGTCTGGTGGAGCGCAAAGTAAACTTCTGCTGTAAAATGTCTTTCTCAAAGAAAGCCAAATCAGGCTACCAAAAAGAAAGGAAAGACAGGAGAAGGAGCGAAAACAGAATGAGGGGAAACAATTGGTAACAGACTTCTTTTCATAGAAAGGTGAGCACTAACTAGAAAACCAAATCCATGGTGCTAATGTAACCAGGTTCTAATCAGCCTTCAACATTTACCTGCAAAAAAAACAACTCAAGGTCTGGGATCACTACTTCAATACTTTTTTTTTTAGTAATGTCCTGGTTCGAGGGATAAACACAAGATAGATATCAAATGCACTGACACTTAACACTAATTTGTCTTTGGCTGTAGATGATTATTGACTTCACACAGAGAATGAAAACACCAACACACAGTGACTCTTTAAAAAAAAAAAATAGTATTATTGAAAATTATCAACAATGACACTCCCATTTCCCACCCCAAAATACATTTCTTAACAAAATATGTTCTGGCCAGAAACCACAATTTTTAAGTATTGCTGCAGCAATAGTCTCTAGAATTTAGTTGTGCACAACCCAGTACCTGTTTGAGCTCAGTCTAAAAAAAAATGTATCCGACACGATCCTCCAAATCCACAGGAGGGAAAAGACCTTACTGGTGAGATAGTAGAAATGAAAATCCAAACTCAGGCCTGAAGTTCAGATTCCAGCCCGCTGTCCACCACGCTCTCTCCTGCTACGGCTAGCAGAATGGAAGTACACGGCTCCTCCGTCGCACCCGCGCTGTCTCTCACCATCCACCACACAGTCCCACACTATGTCAACAGAAACGTTTTCAGACACCACCATCAAAAAAAAATAAAAAAATAATTCACTTTTCAGGATTCTATTTCCTTCTTTTATATTAGAGCTAATGTTCACCGTTTCTCCCTCTGCAACAGGTTAAGAAAAGAACAAAAAAAAAAACAACGCCAGTACTGCGCCATCTTAATTACGTTTAGATCAGACTACAGCAATATACACAGGCACATCATGAGCTAACAATCTAAACTCAGCACGGCAGATATAATTTTACATTGGCCACATAAGTTGTAAATCTTAACTAATAATATGCATAAACATTATAAACAGTTTTAGCAAATACTTTGATATTGAAAACAAGACCCACGCTTCCTTCAGAACTAGTAGTGTCTCTCTCATTTCAACTGTAGCCTACGGTAACATCGTAGTTTTAAACTTGTACATGATAACAGGAATAAACACGGTATATGAGCTTACCTATGTCAACAGAAACGTTTTCAGACACCACCATCAAAAAAAAAATAAAAAAAATAATTCACTTTTCAGGATGCTATTTCCTTCTTTTATATTAGAGCTAATGTTCACCGTTTCTCCCTCTGCAACAGGTTAAGAAAAGAACGACACCAGCGCTGCGCAGCTGCCACCTAGAGGGCATTACCGCAAAGTGTTTGCCACTGCTGAAAAGTGTTGAGAATTAAAATGACTCGGTTAAAACAAAGTGGCATAACCTGAGCTATTTGTGTCTGATTAATAAATGAAAATAGGAAACTCATACTTGGTGTTTGTCATGTATTATATCTGAAGGAATATTTAAGCTTCAGTTTTGTTTTTTTTTTTGTTTTTTTTTCACACAACCAGCCAATTTGGGGTGGGTTACACTAAACTGCTTGAATATCTCCGTTACAGTGTGCTTAAAACGGACTGAGACAACCCATATAAAGAGCAGAACATGCACTTGATCATTTGGTTATACATGTAATCTGAGGTAAAGACTAAATACATAAACACTAACAATACTGTTTGCATATACCACACCATTGTAATAACCTCATTTAAAACATGTTTAATTTTAAATGAATAGGCTATAATGTCTATAATTAGCAGTTATAGGCTAATCAGTGTCATAGGTAGCTTGGTAGCTTATCGGTAGATACATATCATGTCAACATTATAGTTATGTCAGATTTAGTAGAAACAGATGTTAACATTGTGGAACACATGGCCCTCAGTTTCAGAAACTGTCCCACCAGGGAGTGGCGTAGCAACAGACCCCTCATCCTGCTCTTTGGATTTGAGACAAGGTGAGCTTATATCAAAATTAAAGCAAACCATGTTTAACCATTTTGACTGAAAGGTGTTTAGTAACACTAACATGTTAGTGTGTTTTATTATATTAGGTTACAATTAGGATAAGAGGTTAATATCAGATGTATCCTTCATAGAGAAAGATGATGGAGAAGATGTGATTGAGGATGATGGGAGTGAAGACAGCAGGGAGCTCTGAGCACAGTGTGGAAATGAGAGATGAGGAACTGGAAAGTAGGCAGAGCAGTGCAGACCAGTTTTTGCCAGAGGATCCAGGACTATGGACGCGCTCTGCTGTAGTTTTGTGTTTCCACCTCCGATGTAGAGCAGCGTACAGCCACTTCCCTAAACTGTCTCATTCAGAGACCAGCATCCCAAACAGGGCTCGGAGTCTGTCAGGAGGTCTGAGATCTACCGTCTCAGCAGAGATATCACGTACTGCACAGCAGACTATAGTGCAGTGCAGGTGGATTATTTTCTGAAATATAGTGACTTTATTCTTGTAATAGCTTATTGTATTATTAAATTTTATTTTTCTCAAAATATCACGACTCGTCCAAACCTCAGAGGGGTTGGGCGCAAAACTCAATCTCGCCTAGGGCAACCAAAGAGCTAGAACCGGCCCTGCATATAGTATAGTAATCACTGTTTTTGACATACTATACTATGGTGTTTTTATCATTTATTTCGACATACTATACTATACTATGACTTTTTAATCACTTATTTCCAGAGGTATATAGTCCAGGTGCCAGAAAGTAGAAATCCTGTCCAGCAGCTGTCCCAACCATCACTAAACCAGCTCCTCTACCAGGTAGATGAGCTCGTTAGTGAAAACACCTGTTCTAGATGTAGAGGCAGATCCAAAAACATGGCAGGAGTTTTACTTTCTGGCACCTGGACTATACACCTCTGCTTATTTCGACATACTTTACTATGGTGTTTTTAACCTTCGTTTCGATATACTACACTATGGCGTTTTCATCACTGTTTTCGACATGCTATACTATGGCTTTTTTATCACTTTTTTCGACATGCTATAATACAGTGGCGGCTGCTGGTCATTCAAAGAGGGGAAGCTCATTTTTGAAAATAAATTAATAGAATTCTACAGCTTTGCTGTGAACTCCTGTCTCCAATCTGCAGTAAATAAATCTCATTTGAACCAGCCACAGAGGACCTGAAGGAAGTTTTCCTCAAATGGAGAATCTCACTTCAAGCTTTTCTTTCTGTCCTGGCTGTTTCCATGGCTGACATATAATTTACCTAATTCACCCAAATCAACGGTTGAAAGCTGCCTCAGCAAGTTCTTTGTACCTTCAAGTTCTTGGAAAAATAGCCAATTGGCAAGACACAAAAAATATAATGATACACCATTCATCATAAATTATATTTATATCAAATGAAAATGTTATGGTTGGTGGCCTTTTTCGACATACTATACTATGGAGTTTTTAGCACTGTTTTCGACATACTATACTATGGCTTTTTTATCACTTTTTTTGACAATCTATAATAATAATAATAACAACAAGGTAACCCAAGCAGTTAGGTGTTCAGTGCCTTGCTCAAGGTTACTTCTGCAGTGCCCAGTAAGTTAACTGTCACCTCTCCAGCTACTAGCCCATAGACATGCTTTGGTTTGTATGGGGACTTGAACCAGCAACCCACTGGTTCCCAACCCAACTCCCTACTGACTGAGCTACTGTCAACAGCCTTGTGTTTTTTTTTTTTTTTGACATGCTATACTATGGCTTTTTTATCATTTATTTCAACATACTATACCGTACTATGGGTTTTCATCATTTATTTCGACATACTATAATATGGCTTTTTTAATTACTTTTTTGACATACTATACTATGGCTACACTTGCCCATCATGATTCTTTGGTGGGGACTTGGACTGGAACCAGCAACCCACTGGTTCCCAACCCCACTTCCTACTGACTGAGCTACTGCCAACACTCTTTTATTTTATTTTTTTTTTCTATACTATGAAACAATCTATGGCTTTTTTATGACTTTTTTCGACATACTATATTATGGCTTTTTTTTATCACTTTTTCGACATACTTTATTATGGCTTTTTTATCATTTATTTCGACATTCTATACTATGACTTTTTTCGACATTCTATACTATGGCCTTTTTATCACTTTTTCGACAAAATATATTATGGCTTTTTTATCATTTATTTCAACATGCTATACTATTACTTTTTTATGACTTTTTTCGACATACTATACAATGGCTTTTTTAAAACTTTTTCGACATATTATACTATGGCTTTTTTTATCATTTATTTCGACATACTATACTATGGCTTTTTTATCACTTTTTCTTCAACATACTATACTGTCTTTTTCATAATTTTTTCCGACAAAGTATATTATTACTTTTTTTATTACTTTTTTTAAATACCTATACTACACTAATTAAAACCCTTCCCACTTTTCCAACTTTCCTCACTTCTTCACCTTCTTCTTACACAGTTACGCCAGCAGTCCAGTTTAGCAATTTAGCATTTACAAGCATTTTCTGCAGGAAATGCATTTTCTAGTTCTGTGTTCATGGAGAATTCTACAGCTTTGTTGTGAACTCCTGTCTCCAATCTGCAGTAAATAAATCTCATTTGAACCAGCCACAGAGGACCTGAAGGAAGCTTTTCCTCAAATGGAGAATCTCACTTCAAGCTTTTCTTTCTGTCCTGGCTGTTTCCATGGCTGACATATAATTTACCTAATTCACCCAAATCAACGGTTGAAAGCTGCCTCAGCAAGTTCTTTGTACCTTCAAGTTCTTGGAAAATAGCCAATTGGCAAGACACAAAAAATATTATGATAAACCATTCATCATAAATTATATTTATATCAAATGAAAATGTTATGGTTGGTGGTTTGGTAGGCATGTGTAAGGAAAAAAAAGAATTTTGTCTAAAATTAAAGATTGGCAACATGTCTGAGCGCAGGTACAACATTTACATGACATGTTAATAAGTCAGAGAGGGACTGTGGGAATTTGCTCCCAGGGAGAACCAGTTGGACTCGTCATTGTTGAAGAGCCTACCTTTTTTTTTTTTTTTTTATCATCCAAGCTATTAGTGTTTCAGCCTCAGCACCCATGAAGCCCTTTGCAAATCTCTCTGCACGATGCGCTGCGTGTCTCTCTATGTTCGGGGTGAGTGGTTCAGGGTGCCCTGTGGCGGCCCCTCAGCCTCTGTCCGTTCGCTGGGGTCCGAGGCCCTGCAGCGCTACCGTCAGGCCAAGAAGCTAGAGGACGGAGACGGGGAGATGGAGTTCAGCATGCGGCGGTGTCAGGGTGGAGAGCTCCTTCACCCTGAGGACAGGGCACAGGACGTTCTGGAGGACGAAGACTTTGTGCAGCTGGGTAAGGGTCTCCAGCTCATGTAACTGCAGATCACTGTAAGCAGATTTTCTGAGAATCATATGATTTTTTTTTGTTTTGTTTTTTGGAGTCTTTGCAGGAGAAAATCCCATGGCAATGGCGCCGTATCCTTCCTCTGACTTTTAAAATAATTGAAATAGACACATTTAATTACAGCCCATCCTGTGGATTTCAAATGTTTAGTAGATAGGCTATTATTTCATAAGTAAAATGTATTTACAAAACACTTTTCTTAGATGAAATTATAAAGTGCTTTCGAATGACTTCTTTAACTTTAAGTTTTGTCTTTACGTTTTTGAGTGTTATCTATTCTATGCTCTTCCAATGTTTTAGACACAGATATGGTAATACAAATACATTTTTTTGAGGAAGAAAACCTAAACCCTGCCACATGTGCGCATTTAAGTCTTCCACAAACCTAGAGAAAACCCTGAATGTGTATTGTATTCGGATATGCAATTTGTTTAAAATGAAAACCATCCAGTTGAAGTATCTTTAATCTGGACCAAGTTGCAAGACCAGTCAACTGCAAAATGTTATGAATGTGCTTTCAAATAATTGCACGAGCACACATTCACCTTTCCTTAACCCAGCTGCAAATAGGCAAACCTCTTACCAAGAGCCCAAAGAGGTGGGTGTGTTGCTCTTTGTTATGCTTTCAAATATTGCAATTAAAAATAAAATGACCCGAGCAAAGCTGTTATTCTGTGCAGCTAACTGTTACCTCTCGTTGGTTTTTACTACCAGTACATTTCCCTGGATGGCGAAAGTCTGACAACAGCCGCTCTGGTCAGCTTGGGTCAAGGCTTGTTCAAAATAAAGGTGAGAAAAGTAACCCAGACAGACAGACAGACAGACAGATAGATAGATAGATAAATAGATAGACAGACAGACAGACAGACAGACAGACAGACAGACAGACAGACACACACACACACAAAGTACCAGATAGATAGATAGATGGATAGATAGGTAGATAGATGACTTGGAACAGAGAGTGATCACTCTCTGTTCCAAAGCCGGGGGCGCTATTTTCCTTCGGCAAGGCTCATTTAAAACACACATTTAAAACACAGCTGTGTGTATTTTATGTTGTTCAGGGTGGCTATTGTAGAAGGAATGAAGGGTATGTTGTAAATGTTTTATTTAGGCTAGTGGCACTGTGTGCCGTCTGCCTGATGGTAATAAAAAGAGGTTTAGTTTTGTGTTTGGTGGTGCGGAAGTTGTACCGAGATGAAATGTTGTACACTTTTGTTGTTTTTTTTAAAGTGAGAGAAAACATTGTTTCCTTTCCTCCCAGCTAACCCCTGAAGCTGAGGAGAAAGTCATACAATGCCGAGAGGTTATTGATGCTTTTATAAGAGAAGACAGAGGTATGTCGAGGTGGTGGCTCTGCATTTTACTGTAAGAACTGAAACAGATAGCTCATGTCAGATACTGCAACAGTGTGTGTGCTTTTTCATTGCAGTTGTGTACGGAGTCAACACTGGTTTTGGAATGTTTGCACGGACACTCATACCCAAGGAACAACTGGTGTAAGTAAAGTTGTTAAGTAACTGGCAGAAAACCACACCCAAACCGTCTGATTGAACACACAGGTCCCCCCCCCCGCGAGGTGTTTCCACACTTTGGTATAATTATTTGATGCATGTGTAATAGTTGGCTTGCACTTTCCTCCTCCTTTAGGCAGCTGCAGGCGAATGTGATTCGCTCTCATTGCGCTGGTAAGTTAAAACAGAACAGCTGTTTAATATACACTCGAAGAAAAACATCTCTTTCCTCATGGCTTTCAATAACTGATTTAAAGGCATGTGCAAATCATTGCAATATTTTTACAGTGGTAGTTATACATTTATGAATGTTGGCAGCACTATCACAGTATACACTCACCTTAACCCTTGTGTTGTCCATCGGGTCAATGTGACCCGCACTTTAATCCTTGGTATTTCTCCACTGCAGCGGCTCTGGCCTTCGGGGTCATATGACCCATGCATTATTCGCTGGTATTTCTCCACTACCGCGGCTCTGGCCTTCGGGGTCAATGTGACCCATACCTTATCGCTGGTATTTCTCCACTGCAGCAGCTCTGGCCTTCGGGGTCAATGTGACCCATGCTATTCAATGGTATTTCTCCACTACCGCGGCTCTGGCCTTCGGGGTCAATGTGACCCATGCGTTATTCGCTGGTATTTCTCCACTGCAGCAGCTCTGGCCTTCGGGGTCAGTGTGACCCATGCGTTATTCAATGGTATTTCTCCACTACCGCGGCTCTGGCCTTCGGGGTCAATGTGACCCATACCTTATCGCTGGTATTTCTCCACTGCAGCGGCCCTGGCCTTCGGGGTCATATGACCCATGCGTTATTCACTGGTATTTCTCCACTACCGCGGCTCTGGCCTTCGGGGTCAATGTGACCCATACCTTATCGCTGGTATTTCTCCGCTGCAGCGGCTCTGGCCTTCGGGGTCAGTGTGACCCATGCGTTATTCGATGGTATTTCTCCACTACCGCGGCTCTGGCCTTCGGGGTCAGTGTGACCCATACCTTATCGCTGGTATTTCTCCACTGCAGCGGCTCTGGACTTCGGGGTCAGTGTGACCCATGCGTTATTCGCTGGTATTTCTCCACTGCAGCGCCTCTGGCCTTCGGGGTCAATGTGACCCATTCGTTATTCAATGGTATTTCTCCACTACCGCGTCTCTGGCCTTCAGGGTCAATGTGACCCATACCATATCGCTGGTATTTCTCCACTGCAGCGGCTCTGGCCTTCAGGGTCAATGTGACCCATGCGTTATTCGCTGGTATTTCTCCACTACTGCGGCTCTGGCCTTCGGGGTCACAGAGACCCGTATTCGATGGCATTTCTCTACTACCACGTGCCTGGCCTTCGGGCCTCTGTGACCCGCGTGTTATTCAATGGTATTCGGGGGACCCTGGCCTGTCTTGTAGTAGTAAAACAGAAAGGGTAACCTCGTACTGTCCTACTAAACACTTTTATACACACACACACACACCTATACATGTATACACTGTACACACACATATACACTGTACACATTCTTCTTCTTGTTTTTGTCATCTATGCTTCTTCTTCTTCTTTCGGACCTTTGTACTCTTTGTACTCGGTTCAGCAGCCGGCATGGCCCGTTGTGTGACTCTAGATTGGAAGCTGCGTCGGTCTCTCGCCCTCACGGCACGCAATGTCCCCCAAGTTGAAGAGGTAGAAGAGGATACAGAAGAAGAAGACACAGAAGAAAAAAAGGAAGAAGAAGAAGACGACGATGACGACAGCGAGTCCGACGACGAATGGTCATCAGGTAGGTGTGAGTCAGACGAGGACCGAGACAAACACGACGACGCAGGAGAAGACGCCGACGCCGACAACCGAAACGAACAAAGAGAAGAACGAGGAGGAGAAGAACGAGGTGCACTCGCAGAACCACAAGAGGGTGTACGGCACAGGGGAGATGAAGACAACGAGGGCGAAGACAAGGACGAGGAGCGAGACAAGGAGGAGAGCGAAAGGTTTGTGTCGAGAAACGGTGAAATCGAATGGTCCTCGACCACGTATCATCCCCGTCGCCCTCGACCTCGCCGCCGTGGCGCCGAATACGAAGAGGAGGAAGAGGACCGACAACGAGACAACGACGATGGACGAGACGACGAACGAGACGACGAACAAGAACAACGGCGAGGCCGACGCTCCGCAGAGCCCGGGACCCACAGAGTACGCGGCCGCGCGCGATCGCAACATACAAGCAGCCAGAGCCAGCACCCGCCCTCCCACCGACGCTGTACTGCTACATAATGCGTGCGTGGCCACCCGACTAGAGTTTCCACTTTTCACTCTTATTCCTCTCCCGCCGAGTCCTTTCCCTGCGTCCTTCTCATTCTCCGTCTTTGTGCTCTGGCGAGAGCTCAGACCCAAGTGGCTGCGCAGCAAGCTCGAGGCGCAGGGCTTTCCTCAAGCGGCTGGGCCGGGCGCTCGTGACTCCGCTCATCGAGAGACGGCGGCGTCTGCCTCGCACGGAAGCATCCGCCGAAGAGGACGGAGAGGTTGACGAAGAGGACGGAGGACAAAGGACCGCAAGACACACACCGTGTGCGGGGCCTGCAAGAGATACATCTGCTGCACGCGGGCCTACTGCGCGGAATGTGTGAGACCGTAGAAGCCTCTACGGCTCGGACGGCACCAGTGTGAGCTTGGGCTGTGTGCTCTGCACAACGAGCAAACGGACAAATGATGTGAACGCAGTGTGTGTGTGTGTATTGAAATGTGAAAAGGTGCAACAAAGTGACATGAACAACAATGTTGAAAAACTTTGAGATGTGAGATGATGTTACGTACGCACACACACACACACACACACGCTGGGGTCCCGTTGACCCGAAGGATGAGGCGACCATGGTTGACGTGAAACGATACACGAAAGGGTCCCGGGGACCCGAAGCGCAATGCCGGGGTAGTAGGACAGAACACACACTAAACCAGTCCCCGTGACACGAAAGACAACACAAGGGTTAAATATTATTAGGAACACCCTACTAATACTGTGTTTCACCTTCAGAACTGCCTTAATTCTTTGTGGCATTGATTCAACAAGGTGCTGGAAGCATTCTTTAGAAATGTTGGCCAATATTGAGAGGATAGCATCTTGCAGTTGATGGAGATTTGTGGGATCCACATCCAGGGCACGAAGCTCCTGTTCCACCACATCCCAAAGGTGTTCTATTGGGTTGAGATCTGGTGACTGTGGGGGCCATTTTAGTACATTGAACTCATTGTCATGTTTAAGAAACCAATTTGAAATGATTTAAGCTTCAGAGGATGGGTACATGGTGGTCATAAAGGGATGGACATGGTCAGAAACAGTGCTCAGGTAGGCTGTGGCATTTAAACGATGCCCAATTGGTACTAAGGGGCCTAAAGTAAGCCAAGAAAACATCCCCCACACCATAACACCACCACCAGCAGCCTGCACAGTGGTAACAAGGCATGAGGGCTCCATATTCTCATTCTATTTACCCCAAATTCTGACTCTGAATGTCTCAACAGAAATTGAGACTCATCACTCCAAGTTGATCTTCTATCAGCTTGAATCAGTCTGCCCATTCTCCTCTGACCTCTAGCATCAACAAGGCATTTTCGCCCCCGAGGACTGCAGCATCCTTCAGACCATTTGTAAACCCAAAAAATGGTTGTGTGTGAGAATCCCAGTAACTGAGCAGATTGTGAAATACTCAGACCAGCCCGTCTGGCACCAACAACCATGCCACGCTCAAAGTTGCTTAGATCACCTTTCTTTCCCATTCTGACATTCACTTTGGAGTTCAGGGGATTGTCTAGACCTGGACCACACCCCTACTTGCATTGAAGCAGCTGCCAAGTGATTGGTTGATTAGATAATTGCATTAACAAGAAATCTTACGGGTGTTTCTAATAATCTTTAAGGTGAGTGTATATCTCAAATGCCAGTGTGTGTGTGGGGGCTTGTTAACTATATTTGTGGGGTCCAAAAACCGGGAGTCCAGTATACTTGACTGCCTATATTCAAAATCTAAAGAGTTAATTTGTCGCCTAAAACGTACTCAGAAGTGAATTTAGTGATGAATAAAATGGCGAAAATTGTTAAAATTGTCCTGTTGGTCTGTCTATGTACCGGAAACACCAATGGTTGAGGCACGTGTGCATCACTTAAAAGTGTCCCCTGGAAACACTTCCGTTGTGGTGTGGGCTATTTACATGTGTTGTCTTATTGTTGCGTGGTGTGACCGCTCAGGGCCACCATAGTAAGGGGCTAGGGAATGCATTATGTCAATGACGGGTCACAAACCTGTGTGTGTGTGTGTGTGTGTGTGTGTGTGTGTGTGTGCGTGTGTGTGAAGGAGTGGGCGCCCCTTTGAGTGTAGAGAGGACACGCATGCTGCTGGCTCTGAGGATAAATGTCCTTGCGAAAGGTTACAGCGGCGTCTCCAAGGAAACCCTTGACGCTATGCTCAAGGCCTTCAATGGTATACCACTACTCTATTTTATTCTATTCTATGTTGCTATAGTAGCACTTTACTTTAACCCCCTTTTTAGCATTTATAAGCAAAATATACACTAGGCAAGGCAGTGTTATTTGTAGAGCATCTTTCAAACACTTACTGTAAGTAATTAATGTAAGGTGAAGAAAATGCATTAGTATATGTTGTATATAAACACTTATATATACACATACAACCACCGTATATAAACATAACACTAAAATAAAGTAAGCAGATATGAGGACATTTCTAGGTGTTGATTTTTCATCACTTGTAACTTCTCCTACGAAGCAACCATAACTGGTTTATGATGATAATTTAATGTTGAATGTACTCAAACAAATTCGTCCAGTTGCATCTCATGGCCTTCATCAACAAATAGTTTGCTCAGTTTTAATCATACACCGTAAAAATAATGGACCAAGCTTCCGGGCCCGAAGAGTGAAGGCAATGCTGAAGTGCTTTAAACCTGCATTCTATCAAATTTCCAGCAGGGGGGGACTCCACTGGTTGCAAAAATAAGTCAGTTGCTATAGAAGTCTATGAGAAAATGAGCGTACTTCACACTTGATTTATTACATTTTTAAAAGATTCCTGAAACACCACTTGTTTACCACATCCTACAACCTCCCTTAGTATAGCCACTGTAATCCTGTAGTGTCCTTGGGTTTTATGAAAGGTGCTATATAAATAAAAGTTAAACGTTTTCATAATGAGTTTAGAGCTTCTTTCAAGTCTTTTTCAATACATGTATAGTTAGTATATTATGGTCCCCTTTATTTTAAAATGGATAAAGCAGGGGATGCTTCATGGGCGTGGCTACACAAGGACCTGTCAATCATGACAGAGGCCTAGCAATGCTAACCCTGGCAATATGTACATTAGAATAGCTGTTAACTTGTTTCGGGGAGTTGTACGTGCTTAATCCTAAATTTTGACCCTTCGCGTAAAATATAAAAACGTGCATTTTATGATTACAACTGTGCTATATTACATTGTTAATCATTCATAATCTGTTTACTTCAAAATGTCCTTGTAGCTAGATTAGTGTTACTGAGTTAGGCCTATATTAGTCTAAATACAGTGAGTTTTGTAAATTGATTACATATTGCCTAATACTAAATTGTGTGTGTGTGTGTGTGTGTGTGTGTGTGTTCCAGCATCCTGTTTGTCCTGGGTACCTGAAAAGGGTACCGTGGGAGCGAGTGGAGACTTGGCGCCCCTGGCCCACCTCACCCTGGGCTTGATGGGAGAGGGCCGGATGTGGTCGCCACAGAGCGGCTGGGCTGATGCCAAGGCTGTGCGTTTCACACTATGAACGCCAAGCTATTTTTTGTACCACTTTTCTAATAAGAATTCATATATTGTAACTATTGACTTACTTTATGGCCAATAAATGCTTTATCATGTCTGCAACAAGTCACAAGAAAGAACAACTTCTAAGTTGCTAGGTTGAAAAAAATCCTTAGGATTCATGGTCATGGCTTATCCAACATGTTCTCATTCCCAACCCGTAAAACAATGACGCTTGGTCAGTCGCTCTCAGCGTCAGATACGACACAAAAATCCCTCTTCAGCGTCTGTATGGAACGCAGCGGGCAGAGCAGCAGCTCCGCGGCGCTGTAAGATGACGTAGTGATAAGAGCAACAACGGTAGCGATTAGTATGGAGGCCCAAAATGCCGCGTAGGGATGTTGGTTGGTTGGGGTGGTGGGTCGGTCAAACAACACAGGACTCTCAGCCAGGAGACCGGGATTCATGTCCCGTTCTTGTCCCGCGTGTCACTGAAACGTACATTTTATAACCCCATCCACCATCTTTTCCTAAACTGTTCTGTTCTTGTGCCGCATGTCAGTTAAACATATGTCCCAGACCCAGAGAGTCAAAAGTGACGTCAAGAGTCCCGACCAACGCCAAAGGCACATGCCCGAGCTTCCCTATTTTACACAATGGGAGTGAGAATGTGTTGGCTTAACCCTTTACTTACTAGCTACTTAATGACGAATGAACTGAAGGCTTTTTTAAAAAGTATGTCACTAGGAATGCCACAAGAACAGGTTGTAATAAATGCTAATAAGTCATTGGCCAATGTTTCTTTATATGTTATTAATAAAAAGATTTTGGTCGGGTTACTCTGCAGCTAGTTTTCAGCAGGTTAGTTGTCAAACGGTTCTTTGTTGGGATCTTCCTGATAGTTTAAAGACCTTTCTAAAGATATAGAGGAAGATACAAATTGTTTTTGTTTGTTTTTTACAACCTGGCAACTCAAAAGTTATTTTCTTTTTGATTTATTACTAAATTACAGCCGTGAAGTTACCGCTAGTTACTTATAAACCCTTATAAGAACCTAACTATGTCCATGGTGTCATTTCTTACAGGTGTTGGAAGGCCATGGGCTCAAACCTCTCATGCTGAAACCAAAGGAGGTACTATTATTCTTAAGGGGAAACTACTCTTTATTAAAACTATGACCTGCAAGGCAAGGCTCCAGTGACCAACAGGGGGTAGTCAAGCTAGCAATACGTTTACTCCAGGCTGCAGGCTGCAGGCTGACCATTATTGGCTGTTCAAGCTACTACTATTTCAGGCAACAAGTACCTGTTCACTGGTCCAAGAGGTTCGGACAAGGGGGGGACACATTACAACCTGGGGCTCTGGGGATCGCCCCTTTTGAACGTCAAACAGTTCATTTAATGAACTCTAAGAAATAAATGCGTAAACAGAAAAAGTTCTGGCAGCTCATTACCCGGACTTTACCCCGAATTTAAAAAATGGAAATTATGTGTGTAGCTACAGTTAAAATACAGATTCTTTTCTGTTAGGCCTATATAATATTCTCTTAGTTAGTAAACTTCTGAAAACGTTGAGAAAATCTTTAAAAAGGTTTAGAAAAAGAGACTTAAAAACTGTCACAAAGGCAAAAATAAAATGATGTGGTAAAAAGCCACACGTAAACAAAATTTGATAAAGTGGACTTAGTCTCCCAAAACCAATCATATTTTTTGAGGTGGACAAATCTATCTCTTCTAGATATTGGCGGGGTGGGTGGGGGGGGTATGTCTGTGTGCGCGGACGGCTGCAGACTTGTACCGGTCGCACAGCCACGATGTTCCGTGTATTGTCTTAGATAAAAAGCAGCCATTTTCCTGGAACCCCTTGCACGTCTGTGTGTCTGACACTGGAGCATATAGCCGAAATGTGACTGTACATTTGGAGTCCATGTGACGTACATCTCGTCATCAAAGGGTATACACGTAGGCTTTGTGCGGATGTTCGAGTACCGCCAATACAATCAAAACCGATAGTATTAATCAGTCAAAATTCTCAATGTCGGTTAACACTTAATAACCCATAGTTTAAAAATGTTACAATGGATGCGATTCAGGAACTGTCGATTGAAAATGATGTTTTCAGGCGCGCTCACTTTTGGTTTTACCTCCAAATAAAGTTGTTTTCACAATCTGGCAAAAGTATGGACTTGTTCACAACCTGACTGATTGTCTAACAGCTTGTAGATCTCAACAGTTATTTTATGGAGAACATTGTTGTTATGATAGCTAATATAATGCCCGAACTACAACCCAACTTTTCATAAACAGTAGTTGTTATGCAGCTTTATAGACAGATGTGTATTTAAAGTTCAGTTGATCAGTATGGATTTTTTTGGATGATTGTGGTTGTTGAACAGGGAATTGCTCTGATCAATGGGACTCAGCTGATGTCATCTCTGGGTGCGGAGGCTGTGGAGAGAGCTCTGGGCGTCGCCAGACAAGCTGACATCATTGCTGCCTTGAGTTTTGAAGCCCTGAAAGGCACCACAAAAGCCTTCCACAGCGGTACCTAAAGAAGACTTTTAATTTCCCTGACTGTTACATGAAAGGCAGCCAATCGTGAGCCATGTGTCACTCGTTCTACCATAGAAATATAAATATAATTCTTTTTTTTACAGCTGTTCCACTGCCCCCAAGTCGCCAAAATAATCAATTAATACTGCTTTAAGGAGGGAGAGCTGCCCTTTTAGACAATTAATATTCAGGGAACTCAATTCATGCCACTACATTTAAAGGATGGGCCAACTAATCAATATGGCAATATACTTTTCTGAGTGTCCAAGTAATTTGAACTTGGCTTTTTTTGAACATTGGAGTGGTATCAATGACAATCATTTCTGTTTTCTATTATTGCCTTTTGGTACACAGATATTTTTTAGAATCCCTGCTTATGTACACAGGCACACTTGAGCACACTACAGACCACACCATTGCAATTAACATAATTGTTGTGTTGAAGCCATCCATGCAGTGAGACCTCACCCCGGTCAGATGGAGGTGGCTGCGAGGCTTCGCTCTCTGTTGGACTCGGACGTCTTCCCTTCTCAGATCTCAGGTAGAAACCGCATGACTACAGCGCAATATTGGCCCTCGGCCTTTATGAATTTAGCACTGACAATACAACACATTGATTTGTCACATGGTTGTATGAGGTCCTTTGTTACCAGCAAAAGCGTTTCCATTGTTAAAAAAACTTAAGTTCCACAGAATGGTTTCTTCAATGTATTTATTTAAAAATCAAACTGGTTACTTCTGCACAGCAATAAAAAATGACAACAACTCTCCTAAAAACACAACTCCGGGAGGTCACATCAGGGATTCTCTTTCTTTGTCCTCCTTTTTCCTACCCATGCACCTGTTTCGCGTCCACCTTTAACAAGCACATCATTAGATCCTGTAACCAATCATGAGCTGTGGAGGGGGTGGTCCAGGCAATCACAGTTGCTTCTCATAATCCTAATTCCCAGTCCAATAAACAATTAAAAAAACACAGCAAATCCACAAAACCATGGAAATAATAACTTTTAAAACATGCAACACATCTACTCAAACTAGGCAATTAACCAAAACATGCAACGTTGGGAACAAAATGAAAAGCTTCCTAAAGTCACATTCTGGGATATTTTTCAAATGTTATTTTGGTGGTTTCCTATCTCTGACTTCATTATGATGTTCTTCCTGCAGAGAGTCATAGATCATGCGATCGTGTTCAGGATGCCTACACCCTGCGCTGTATCCCACAGGTATGTGTGTGTGTATGTCAATTCAATTGTATTCTATCAAATCCTAACATTATCTCAGGACACTTTACAGATAGAGTAGGCCTAGCTCACACTATATAATTTACAAAGACACAACAACCCCCCCCCCCCCAAGAGGAAGCATTTGGTGTGGGATCAGCAAGGAGAAGCTTCCTTTTAACAGGCTGAAACCTCTGACAGAACCTAGGTCTTGGTGGGCAGCGATCTCTCACAACTGGTACTGATACAATTAATACAGAAATTTGACTCATAGTTATAGCAGCTGGAATAATAGAATGACAAGATGAACAGTGACAGTTATAGAAACAGTAAAGATAATAAAATTATGACTACTAATAGTACTAATAGTAGTAGTAGTAGTAGCAGGACCACGGCAGCAGCTGCAACCACGATCCAGGTGCCACCACAATCCAAGGAAATCTGCGTGGCGAGAAAGCACAGGGACTCCAGGGGGAAGACGCTAATGGCGGATTTCCACCAACTGTGCAACGGCTGCGGATCGGCTCCGCGGCGTGTCGGCCCGTGCTCCGCCGTCCCTTCGATACCCACCAGGTCCGGTTTGGTGCGGAATGGCTGCCAGCTGAAGTCACAAGGACCCACGAGATCTCGCGAATTCACGTATGATCGCGCGATATAACAGAATGTAGTTTCAATAAACGGAACCACAAAACCAACAACAGCTTGTCTCAGGCCTGTCTCCGCCCATTATGACGTTGTCAAGGTGTAGTGCAGGGAAATATGATCCGCCGTGAGCACGGTGTATTTTATTTTGAAAATTAACCGGATGTTTTATTTTGTTTCTGTGCTTGACTTCCTGTCCCGCACTATCTGCTGTGTGCTGATTTGCCGCGGAGCTCTCCGGCGTCCGGCAAAAATAGAAGCTCTGCGTATCTGCTCCGGATGGCTGCGGACCGCCGTAGCTGGGACGGAGTCGGAACGCAGCCGTTCCGCAGTTGGTGGAAATTGGGGGTAAATTGGGGGTGGAAATGGGACAGCCGCGGATGTAAGCGGTTCTTACTTCTGGCCCAGCAATGATTTGGTGCTACTTAAGAACCACTTTTACTGGTTCGGAGCTGGTGCTTTGGTGGTCAAAAAACAAAGAATCGATTTGAAACTAGGCTCTGGCTCCGAACCAGCACCAGCTCTGCCTTGGTGGAAAAGGGGTAATAGAGGGCAAGAGAGAGAAAGATATTATAGTACACACTTGGAGTTTAGAGTGTCCTTCCATTTCAGCTCTGCAAAAACAGTGTTGAGCCTTTGACTGCACAATAAACTGAAAAATGTGCAGTTGTCAAGGAGAAATCATAGCTGATTCACTGCAGACAAAAGTCTTGAGCGAGTGTGGAGGGAGATGACTTTTGCGTGGCTGTGTCTCTGCTTGTTGCAGGTTCATGGAGTGGTTCATGACACAGTCGCTTTTGTCCAGAAGGTGATTTCCACTGAGCTGAACAGTGCTACGGACAACCCAGTATCCTTGAGACAATATATGAATCCATTCATCTTTTATCACTCATTTTTCAAGCAAAAATTCTAAACATGTGTCGGTTGAAGCTTCTCAAACACGATGATGTGCTCCTTGTCTTTATCATATCTAATTGTAAACTAAAATATGTAGTTTTGGACTGTTTAGTTTAATAGGATCCCTTTTTAGCTACAGCACTGCAGCAGCTATTCTACTTGGGGTCGCCCCAAAAAGACTTTAACCAGTGACAATACATTAGAACTTTATCATAAACAAATGTCATTGTGTTACTTATGGAGGGAATTATAGTGATAATAAAATCCTTTTTACTGGGGACCCCCTGGAACCCCTTGAAGGAACCGTGGGGGTCTCCGGCCCCCATTTTTGGGAAAAACTGATTGAGGACATTTTCACACCAACAGAATGTGACAGAAATAATTTACCACAAGGTGGCAGTGTTTCACAAACAATAATTGGACATAAATCCGACTTATGTACCCTTAAATTATCTAAAGCTGGTATTTGCAGAAACCGGGGAGATCATGTCTGGTGGGAATTTCCATGGAGAATATCCAGCCAAGGTAAGGTCCCACTGAACTAACTAATAACATCTCTGCTTTATTTATTGTCCTTTTTACCCCAACTATGTCTCCTCCTGGTCTGTGTTTGGGTTGATAAGATAGGATAAGATCAGCGGTGGAAGAAGTATTCAAATCATTTATTTCAGTAAAAGTACTAATACCACACTGTAAAAATACATTCTTACAAGTAAAAATCCTGCATTGAAAATATTACTTTAGTAACAGTATGTAAGTATCATCAGGAACATGAACTTAAAGTATTAGAAGTAAAAGTGCTCAATGCAGAAAAATCCTCCCATTTTAGAAAGTGGAAATTAGTTGTGTCAATCAATAAAAGTACAATTTTTCTCTCTGAAATGTAGCGGAGTAGAAGTATAAAATTAACCTGACTCCGCCAGATGGATCGCTTCGCATTTGCTCGGCATATCCATCTGGGAACTTTCCGTTGGAGAACTTTTGGGAAGGGGTGAAAATACTGGTTAGCTGATTGGATAAACCATCTGTCTATCACCTATGTTGGTGATAGACGGGCCAAATCAACCAATCAGATCCACGAAGCGTATGAAAATACAACCACAAGCCCGCCCCCTGCTGCTGCAGGCAAAGCATAGCTCGTTAGCTCAGCAAGCAGGCAACATGTCGGTAAAGGAGATTTGCCGTTTGTGTAACGAGAATTTAGGAATAAAAGGCCCCATTTCAGGTTCCCGGACCGCTGCCTCAAAATACTGGTTTGCTGATTGGATAAACCATCTGTCCATCACCACCTAACCCGCTTCAAAACCAACGCTGATTGGCCCGGTCGCTTGGCTAACGGCTCCAAATTTTCTCTGCCTCAAGATGCCAGACTGATCTGCGAGTGGAAAACTGGAGCTCGCAAGATCAGGACGGTCTCACGAGGCTATTATAAAATGGCATGAAAAGAAAACTCAAGTGAAGTACAAGTACATCAAATTTGTACTTACAGTAAGTACAGTACTTGAGTAAATGCACTTAGTTACATTCCACCACTGAATAAGATAGATAAAGATAGAACAACATAATGTAATTCTACTAAATAAAACCTCCCATTCATTATTAGGTTCACTTGTTTTCATTTTAAACAAATTGGATATCCGAATACAATACACATTTACTATAGGCTCAGCCTGCCATTTAAAAAAAAAAATTCCAGTGCTGAATCCATGGCATCAGAATTTTGGATAGTCATCATGGAAATATGAATCGGCCATGTGACAAGGGCTGAGAAGATTGGCAGAACCGGCAGCCAAGTGACAGTACTCTGATCCAATTGAAATCAATCACAATTGTCACGTTGACAGCACTCTAGCCCAATGGATGGGGGGGAAATCATATTTCAAGGTGGCCCCCCTTCTAGCCCCGCCCCTGCTTGTCATTCTTCTGTCGTCTTTCGTAAATATTTTGGATTGAGTGTGACTTTTCTGTTCCAGGCCCTGGACTACCTGGCCATAGGTGTGCACGAGCTGGCCAGTATCAGTGAGAGGAGGACTGAGAGGCTGGTGAACCCGGCCCTCAGCGAGCTGCCGGCCTTCCTGGTCCAGGACGGAGGGCTCAACTCTGGCTTCATGATCGCACACTGCACTGCTGCTGCCTTAGGTCTGTCTCTATGTATCTCTAAGAGATACTATTGTCATGCAAAAACCTCATTCTGAAGACCCCTGGATATTTTCGTCTGGACCAAAGGGGACGACCAGCAGTCAGATCGAATATTACAAATGTGTATTGCAATGGATAAGCTTACAGTACACCATCTATAAGTATATCTATAAGTACACCATCTATAAGTATTTAAAACAAAACGCTAAGTACTCTCTCGTAGTTTGAGCTCGGTGGCTCCTAGCCTGCAGTGTGTTTTAAAGCCATAGTGTGTAGTTTCTGTCGCCCCCCCATGAGGAATTCTAAGTAATGACAACAACACTGTCGGCACGTCCACATGATACAAGCCTTCTGTGATCGCACACAGCCCCCACCCCTCCTCCTCCAAGCAGTTACTAGTAGCCAAGGAGGACACGGAGAATTAAAAATACATCATGGACTCTTCAGAAGAGGTCATTATCTTCACTCGAGTTTCTGCATGCGAAAGTCACCGGACGCCTCAATCTTCTGAACATAGTCCTACTGAGAGATCCAGAGAGAGTTGTGTGGAGCTGATAGTCTTCATTAGCTTTGGAGCAACTCATTTGGCAACGGCTGGAATGTAACGGACGTTCATTAATATCAAAAAGTTACGCACTAAAGCTTTAACGGTCCCAACTATCCATTTCTACAGTGTCAGAGAGCAAGGCTCTGTGCCACCCGTCCTCCGTTGACTCCCTGTCCACCAGCGCAGCAACTGAGGACCACGTGTCTATGGGCGGCTGGGCCGCTCGCAAAGCCCTGAGGGTGGTGGAGCACGTGGAGCAAGGTGACAGGCCCACCGCGAATCCTCACAGTTCAGCAGTGTGCGCCTCTGGTAGCAACTGAATCAAACATCCCTGTGTGTGTGTGTGTGTGTGTGTGTGTGTGTGTTGCAGTGCTGGCCATAGAGCTGCTGGCTGCCTGCCAGGCTCTGGAGTTCCTGCGTCCTCTGAAGACCACCACTCCTCTGGAGAAGGTCCGCGAGCTGCTGCGCTCCGTGGTCAGGTACAGAAAACTCAACCTATGCTACCTAATTTGTGGCCACAAATTACTAATTTGTTTACACAAAATAGTATTTTGTGGCAATGACGTAGCCTAACTATAATGAGTGCATGTTCTGGCTATTTTGGCCCACTTTACCAGTAAGCACATTGACTCGTGGACTCCTTTAATTTGCAAAAACCAAACTCCGTGGCCACCAAAAGTTGTCGGAGCACGAATTATGCAGTCCCCAAAAAAACAGAACTACAACTGTAAATCACATTCTGTGGACAATTTCTGTTAAAATATACAGTCATACAATGGTTAATACAGAGATATAGAGTGTGAGGCAGGACTTTAAACTGTAGAAAGTTATCATGCTGAAATATTTGTCTTTTGTCAACAAAAACCTGGTCTAAAGTCAATAACGCAGCATTTCATTATTTCAAAAGCGCATTAGTAAAACACGCCTAGGCTCGTGCACAGCGCGCGCACACTATGCTTGTTACACACACAGGGACAGCAGCACACAAGCATAAAAATATTACAATGTGAAATAGTATTATGACATGATCTGCTTGTGCGCTTTCAATTCAGCATCCCGGGAAGACGGCGCTGCATTTGAAAAAAGCTGGCCAATGACCGCCTTTATGCAAATGAATCTGACGCGACTATCCAGTAAAAGTAGCCGAAAATCTTTCAAACCGACCTTCGTCGATCTGAAATGAAGACAGGATTCAGCAACTGCACGGCCTATTTCTCGCTTAAAATGTTTTCAGAGACACTTTTCGGTGAACTATTTTCGTAAAAATACGAGATCGTATTCTCAACCAGCCGCCATGACATTTGGTTAAAATTCTCGAGAAGCCAGACCCGCGTCACGCGTTCGTCCAATCAGCTGCCGGTCAAGGGGCGTGGAGCATCAACCATGGATGCATGACGTCGCGACACCACGCTTCAGTCGTGTCGGTCAAATGGATCTGTACCGTCAGTACAACCCTTTTGAAAATATGCGCCTGGCACACGGACCCTTTTTTCTGCCGTTAATAGTTAAAATAGGGCCAAGCATGCTTTATGGCAAAGCCCTCTGAATACAGCCATGTAAGTCGCCGAGCGGTTTAGATTTGAGCCTCTAGGTTCCCTCTTGTCAGAAACACAGTATGAAGACACATCATGTTGTATGGCCAGAGTTCTACGAGCATGTCCTTAATCACCTTAATCTTCTTTGTCTCTCCAGTCCTTGGGACAAAGACCGCATCATGAGTCCCGACATCGAAGCTGCTCACTCACTCGTCAGACAGCAAAAGGCAAGTCGGCCCCAAAACTTAACATACCTGACATTTTACTGGAGTGGTGTGATAACGAGGGCTGCACAATGAGGAAAATATCTAAGTGTGATTATTTTGACTGAAATTGCGATTGCGATATGTTTCACGATATTTGAGGTAATTATTATAATTTAAATTGAAAAATATTCATATTAAAATGATTAGTGTGTTACCCAAAGGGTAACTACCGTTTTTTTTCAACCTGGACCCTATGTTCCTATGTTTTTGTGTCGAAGTGACTGATGAGAACAACAATCTTTGACAGTGGTCCAGTATTAAGAGAGATCGATGCAGTCGGCAGTGGAGAAACAAGCTACAATGTAAGTTAACAGGGCAATCGTCCAGTTTGTATTTACCTTCACAAAAGTGCTCGTTTTGCCGCTGACAGATTGAGATTAATATTCTGACACATTATGGAAAGGATTTCTAAGGATGTCGACCTTTCTGTTAAAGAATAGGATCCTTTTTTTAAACAAAAAAATCCACGAAACTGTGTTCGCTAAACCCACCAGACACCATGTAAATAAACATCATTTTAGCATCGTAAAATACACTTCATTCATTCTTTCCACTTTTACAACCATCACAACTCTAGTTTTAGTTGAAATAAACACATAGTTTACCAATTTACATGTGAAAATACGCTGGCTGCATACACAGTAAAAGTATTGTTTTTTTTAAATGGAGTCTGGTGGGTTTAGCACCTTAGGAGGTTTAGTTTTAGAGCTGTTTCTGGTTAAACAAAAAGGTCTTAAAGAGGTTTTAAAGGTCTATCTCTGTAGGGATCCTCTCCATAATGTTGTCAGACACTTTAATAGAAACACTAGAATATTAATCTGAGCCCATCAGTGGCAAAATTAAGCACTTTTAAAAGGACCAAACTGACAATGCATATATTGCCCCATAGGGTTGCAGCCCGGTCTGTGGATGCCGGTTACAGCATTTACGCTTAATACTGGACCAATTTCACAGATTGTTACACACAAAAACATAGGCAAATAGGGTCCAGGTTGGAAAAAAACAGTAGTTACTTTAATTCTTAATTTAGAATGGTTTGACACATATATTGCACCCCCGCCCCTGCGTTTTGATATTGCACTAGTCCGTATGGCGATCTGGATAGAACCGAGACTCATCGTGCAGCCCTAGTAATAACGCTACATTATGACGTCATGCTGTGTTTTTTTTGTTGCTCTCAGGTCTGGAGGACAGTTCAACCGTACATGGACGAATACAAGAACAAGCTGAAGATATGATCATGTAAAGATGCTACACAGTGCGATGTGCTTTATGTGCGAAAATAAAAGACAGGGAGACGTTTTAAACATCACTTTTGAATTTTTATTCAAAGGATTTACATAACATTAAAGCACATGGTAAATTGTGTCAACTTACAAAAGAGCTGCATGATCTGATGTGGCAGTAACAACGTGCCTTCTCTCCGTTAACACAGAGGTGTTCAAAAATAAACATCCAACACATCCCATTATTCCCCCCCCCACCCCAACCTCCGCCGCAAATCAATTAAATGCATAAAAGCAAACACATGAACGCACACAAAACATATTCCGACCACTAAATCATGTCATAAAGACTAGCCTTTAAAATAAAGCCTCAATTTTGCCAACTGCTTCGGACTGCACTCCCAAAACATTTGGTACCTCACAACTAGGAACTAGACTTTCTACTCAACAGGTAGTGATTGCTCTGTACATGAGGGGGGTTCTGCAGACGCATCCCTCTCTCCCCCCCCCCTCCCTCCGTCTCCATGTCTGTCTGATAACCTCTACCCTGTGGCGGGGGGAGGGGTCAGATGGTCAACCCGCCGATCGGTGCCTGGTGAAAGGAGCCGCCGTGTTCGGGCTCGGTGGTGGTGGGGGGGGAGGGGGTCAGGCCTCGTCATGAAAACTGGATCTGCTGCACGGTGGGGATCTGCAAACACAGTCACAAGAGTTTTGAGCTGTTAACGGTTCCAAATGTTTGCCGGACGAGTTAACTGTCTCCGAAATAATTGGGAGTGACAATATAATGGCCTCTTTCAGTCCAATTTAAAACTATTTATTTAATTCAATTGAATTTCATTTATAGTATCAAATCCTAACGAGATCTCGAGTCGAGACACTTTACAGATAGACTAGGTCTAGACCACACTCTATAATTTACAAGGCCCCAACAATTCCAGTAATTCCCCCAAGAGCAAGCAGTTAGCGCGACAGTGGTGAGGAAAAACTCCCTTTTAGGCAGAAACCTGAGAAAGACCCAGGCTCTTGGTAGGCGGTGTCTGATGGTGCCCGTTGGGGGTGTGATGAACAATGGCGATAATAGTCACAATAAATATAGTGGAACAGTGACTAGAAATAGTAGTTGATGTAGTTCATGGCGTAGCAGGGCACTGCAGGGTATAGCAGGGCACTGCAGGGTATAGCAGGGCGTAGCTTTTACTACCTGCTTGTCTGCTTCAATTGTTAGTTTGTACGTCTATTTTAAAGGGTTTTACCATGTGTGTCATTTCTAGAAGCCTAACCAGGGACTAGGACTGTGAATTAGACTACAGCTAGAAGTCCCACGTGCATTGATTCGGTAGCACTTTAGATATACCGTACATAAACTGATAAAGTAAAATAAAAATGTATCCCTTTTTCAAACTAAATAAAGTTTGGAATGAATCCCAACCGAGATACGTAGCTTGGTTAAGTCAGTCACGTGACCCAGATAATGTAATAACACAGATACACAGCCTATTATAAAACATTTGTTCTAACTGTATCCACTGCTGTATAGGGTCAATTGCCAACAACTAACATGAAAACAATTTATAAAATATGAAAGTAAGTACATAAAGTAGATCTTGGCCTTGATGGCAGCTAGCTTAGAATAGCTTTAAACTGGAAGGCATCCAACCCTCCCCACCCCCCCTCCAAGATATGGCCATCTCATAGACAATTTGACTTTTATGAATTTTAACATTCATGTTTGTGACTATGACAACAGTGTTATCTGAGGGCATTTATTGTGTCGTTTGATCCGTTAGAGGCAACAAAAAATGTTGATGTGACACTGGTTAACATTACACTTGACAGCAGGTAACGTTAGCATACAGTTAGCCAGCAGCTGGATTAAACACGGTTAAGATGCTGACAGCTAAACAGTGTAAAGCGTGACTGTATTCCACTGGAGAGCACAAACGGGACGTCCAACAGTCAGCAGCTGCCGTTGTCAGATAAAGAACAGAGACTGCGTTTACTTAAAAACTTGCCTCATGGTGCATTCAAAGTTATTGTAAAATACCCTTTTTTCCATCCGGTGGTTGTTTTTGTCGTTGACCAGCAATTCACTGGTGAAATAAGTTATTGTTATTACATTAAAAAAAAAAATAATAATAATAAAATAACTTAATTTTGACCATATGGCCTTAGCAATAAACAAGCTGTTCTTTAATGTTGCCCACCATTGTTTTGTGCTTTTCTTCTTTTTACTTCAAAAATAAATACATTTAAAAGGCCCTGAACAAGCACATATAGTTAATGTGTCTGATTGGACCTTTTCCAGGACTGTGTGGGTGTGGTAAGACTGAGTGATTGACATCTTCCTGACTCCACTGTTAGTGTTGTTGCACCTGTTAGGGTGGGACAAATGACAGCTTTGTCATCCTTATTGGTAGAAAGAATTTGTGGCCTAATAAGTTCCCATCAGAGCTCCGGCCCACCTTCAACCCGAAAAGAGTCGAATCAGCCAGAAGAACTGAAAAACACCTGTGTGGGGGTTCAGAAGCTTTAAAAGTACCGCGTAAGCACCGGTATCGGGGGAAAAAAACAAACCTGAACGATACTCAACCCTACGTAACGAGTGTGCAGTGAGGACAGTATGTGGGTTTTACCTGTTGATATGAGGTGGTGTACACCATGACGTTCTGCTGCTGACCGTCTGCTGTGATAATCCCAGCTGGCAGTGAGTTTGCTGGAGAGGGCAGAAACGTGGATTACAAATCAGACTGAAATTCAGATGTAAAAGAGCGGTCATAGAAACTTAAAATAAAATAATAATAATAATAAAAAATGTCAAGAGGTTGAAAAGAAACAAACATTAAGGACCGATTCTCAAAGACATTCGAGCCATTGACACTCACTGAAGCTGTCGTCCGTGAGTTCATCTCCCAGGCCTTCTCCCACCGACACCCCGGGGATCCCTTTCTCGCCCTTCATGGCCTGGGGGAAAAAAAAAAAAACACACCAGAGCATTAGAACACGTTACACACGTGACCACGGCGGCGTCTGAACTCAACAAGAATGTAGTGTGTCAACTGGGAATTAACTGATTCCGTTTTCAGGCCTTTGCAGTCAAACGTAGAAACCTTGAATTAAGAAGGGGCTGCTATTGGTTTGGCTAGAATACAAATTACAAACAGCTTTTCAGACATTGTTTTCAGATTATCTTGCAGGGAAACTTTGGTATTTTTCAGCCTGGACCCTGTTGTCCCACGTTTCTGGGTCTAAATGAAAACGGCGTTGAACTTTTGTGCAGCGTGCAGACGTTACCTTTTCTTTGTCAACGCCGTTTTCTGATGGCCTTTGTACCTACGTGATGTGTGGTTGAATCAATAAGTGACTAATGTGAACAATCATTTTTTAAACTGGTCCAGCATTGAGCAAGAGCGCGCTGCAGGTTGCAGCTGGGAAATATTTGAGCTGCAGTGTATTTGGGGCAAAGGCACATCGAGTGCTGCGTTTGCCACTGGCAGGCTCAGATTGTTGTAGTCCAAGTGTCTGACAACATTATGTAAAGGATTCCTACCAGGGAGCAAAACTGACTTTTTTGTCTAGCAGCCAAATAACTAGAGTTCAGTGTGGATTATGGAAGTATAAATATGTAAATATAAAAATGATGAAGCTTTACTGTCCCACGTTACCCATTAACAACTGTGTATGGGACTGTTTTTACGGATTTAAAATATAATATAATAATTACAATATAATTCAATTTCATGATTATATATAATTGCGAGCAAGTATTACAAGGTTCTAGATTATGCCCCGTAACTGCATGTAGCTCCAATAGGATAGAACATTTTGAATAAGGCTTTGACTTTTGCCCAAAAATCATATTCCAAGTTAGTTTGTTTATTTATATTTGAATATTTATTATTAATATTTTGACCATTAACTAAGTCTCGCTCAAGAAGAAGTCTGAAGCGATCTCACTAAATACTGGACTGATTTCAAAAAGTCGTCGTCCCCCATCAGTCACTTAAGACACAAAAACATGTGAAAATACCAAAGTTTCCCCTTTAACCAGAGAAATGCCATTGTCTGTTTTAGGGTAATCAAGTTGATTGTATTTAAGCATTTTAGACAGTTCAACACAAGTTATGACTCTACCCAGTTTGTCGCTGAAGTTCCCAACCCATCTGGAAACCCAGCTGCTTGATGCTCTGTCTGTTGCCAGCTAGGCTGCTTTTTTATTCACAGTGGGCAGAAAAACATGTTAGTGGGCAGACAGACAAACTGGGCTGGTTAAGATGATTGGGACTATTAGATATGTGCTCAAAACCTGCTACCGAATTATGTAATCATACCGCTTTTTTTTAAATTTGGAATTATTGACCCGATTTAAAGCTATAGTGCGTAGTTTCAGTCTCCCCCATGAGGAATTCTAAGTAATGACAACAAAACTGTCTGCGCGTCTACATGATACAAGCCTTCCGTGATAACGCATTTGCTTGTAGCCAAGGAGGACACGGAGGATTCAAATAACATGACGGATTCTTCAGAAGCGGTCATTATCTTCACTCGAGTTTCTGCGCGGGAAAGTCGCCAGATGCCTCAATCTTCTGAACATAGTCCTACTGAGGAATCCAGAGAGAGTTGTGTGGAGCTGATAGTCTTAATTAGCTTTGGAGCAACTCATTTGGCAACGGCTGGAATGTAATGGACATTCATTAATATCAAAAAGTTACGCACTAAAGCTTTAACAAACAGTGGATAAACTTTGCGCAATTATCAGACTGGAATCAATCTGGCAATGTTACATCGAAACATAATCTGAGAGAGTTTTGCCAAAGTTGCAAATCATCGATAAACCTGAGGCCTCTGCTCCATGGAACGTGCTGAACGATTAATCGTTTTCAAATCAAAATCGGGATTTGAAAGAATACCATTAGCTAATCGTGATGACCGTGATTAATCAAATGTTTGGCGTAACATTTGGTTTAACATTTTTTATTCCTCTTTTTATTATATGTAATGTTTTTTCATAAGATAAATGCCGGAATACCGTTACATATCACAGACTGTTAACAGAAATGCCCTATTTTCAGTGGATTTTTGATTTATTTCGTATGACTTCTGATTGTAGAAGGTGCATTATGTAGATGCTGCTGTTGAACTGAGTCATATCAGACATTTCAGTTTACAGTGAATTAGTGATATTGTTCATTGGAATTGTTTTTATTAGTATAACTTTAGCTTTTGTGATCAATGTTCTCTGCTTGACTCTTCAATTTTCCATGCTTAATAAAAGAAAAACACGTATTGCTGGCTGTTCATATCCATGTTCTCATCCTTATACAAGAATATAGAGCAGTTTGGATGGCATCTTTTATACGTTACACAGTGAATATTGAACTTTAAAAAAAAAAAAATAATAATCACATATTGAATCATAATCTTAATATCTGTCAGAAAAATCCCAATTATTTTTTTCCCCACCAATCGTCGAATAAAATATCAAATGAGTGGGACATTTTTAACAAGTTGACTGCAGGGTGCATGTCCACGCGGTCACCTGGACCCCGGTGTGTGTCTCACCTCTCGGAACTTCTGCAGGTAGAGCTTCAGCGGCTCCACGTACATGTCGAAGCCCAGCGTGGACATGGCGAACAGGATGTCCTCCCCGTTGATGGTCTTCCTCTTCTCCTGGTGGCAGCGCTCGCTCGCCTCCGACGTGATGAAGCTGATGAACTCGCTCACGCACTCCTGCACGCACTCCTTGGCGTCTTTCGCGATCTGGCGAGGAGATGGGATTGTATACACAAAAATATTATTGCAGGAGAACCAAAAGCATGACCCTGAGTGCTTCTAATTTGGCTAACCCAAAAAAAAAATAACAGAATCATGGACGGAATCCCAAAATTGATAACTTTAAGGTCAATTACCGTTTTTTTTTTTCAACCTGGACCCTATTTTCCTATGTTTCTGTGTCTAGGGATGGGTAATATATCGGTATTATATTAATATCGTGATATGAGACTAGATATTGTCTTAGATTTTGGAAATCATAATATCATAATATGGCAAGTGTTGTCTTTTCCTGGTTTTAAAGGCTGCATTACAGTAAAGTGATGTTATTTTCTGTGTTACCAGACTGTTCGAGCTCTTCTATTATTTTTATCTTTACCCACTTAGTCATTATGTCCACATTACTGAAGATTATTTATCTTAAATCTCATTGTGAAGATATTATTTTACAAGCACCAACTGTCAACCCTATAATATCGCCACAATATCGACATATATATAGATATTAGGACAAGAATATCGTGATATCTGATTTTCTCCATATCGCCCAGTCCTAGTATAGGCTAAGCCCAAGCTTAAAGCCCCTGAGGTGCTGTTCCACGGGTAGAGTAATTGACACACTTTTTGATCAATGAAAGTCCAAGTCATATTTGCAGTTAAAACCTTTGGTTCCATTTATTTCCATGAGATCTTAGTTGGGTTTCCAGACAAATCACTGCTTGTAAGTATGCCTGTATGGTGTTTGTGTGTGTGTGTGTGTGTGTGTGTGTGTGTGTGTGTGTGTGTGTGTGTGTGTGTGTGTGGTCAAAAACTGTATGTGCTTCCGGGTTGCACTTGAGGAACCAAAGATTGGTTCCTATTTAAACCATTAGCACTAATTGGCTCTTACAGTCAGTGTACAAGCTACAGTAGATGGCAGTCGGTACGCCCCCCCCATTTGGAGAAGCAGACAGGAGTACCAACACATAAGCTAAGCAATGTACTGCTGTGGACGGGGGCAGCAGCTTAAAAAAAAGAAGGCGTATGCTATATTCTGAATATTTTCACCGCTTTACCTTACTGTCAGACCACCCTTTCTGACGGGGCACTGAAGCACAGCGGCGAATACGACCACACGCACGTGTTTTGCACGCGACCGACAAAACGGGGAACCACTCCGTAAAACTGCTCCGTGGCGCTACTAGAGGTCTGCTCTGTTCCTTCTCGCTCCCACTAACCTTTCCAGTCTGAGGAACGGCGTTCTTCATGATGCGAGCCACGTTGGCGATAGGAAGATAGATGTCCTGCTCCCTGAAGTTCTCTTTGATACCGCTGTCATCGTGGTCATTCAGATTCTCCTCGCCGTCATCTGCAGACAACAAACACACAAGATCGAATCGGCTCCGTGGAAACCTGAGCTGAGACTAGGGCTTAGCGATTAATCGGTTTTCAAATTGAAAATCGCGATCTGAACGACTGCGATAAGCTAAACCGTGAAGACCGCGATTAATCAAAAGTGCAATATTTAGTTGAATGTTTGGTGTAACATATTTTACTCCTCTTTTTATTATTATATTCACTGTGTTTTCATAAGATAAATGCTGATATGTTACATATCACAGATTAACAAAAATGTCCTATTGTTTGTGGATTTTTCATAGTTTTTTATGACTGCATTTAACATGATGAAGGTGCATTATGTAGATGCTGCTGTTGAACTGAGTCATATCACACATTTCAGTTTACAGTGAAGTAGTGATATTTTTCATTGGAATTGTTTCTATTATTCTAACTTTAGCTTTTGTGATGAATGTTCTGTGTTTGACTCTTCAATGTTCCATGCTTATTAAAAGAAAAACACTTATTGCTGGCTGTTCATATCCATGTTCCATAAGAATATAGAGCAGTTTTGATGGTGTCCCATGTTCTAATGCTCCATGACATGTTTAATCTGTTACACAGTGAATATTAGCTAAACGCAAATTGAATCTAATAATAATAATATCTGGCAGAAAAATCCCATTTAGATTGTTTTGCCCCAATTGTTCAGCCCTAGCGTAAACGCAACACAACACTGTTTTCTGAAGATCTACACTCTGTCTCCTCCTCACCATCTTGAGACTGGAGAACGTAGTGACCGGATGCCATGTACTCTCCGGCGATGCCCAGCTGGGAGGCGTCCGTGGTCGAGCTGTCTCCGTCCATCTGCAAAATAAAACCCACAGCTGTCTCATTTCAACATCTAAAAGCTAAAGAGCCTAAAATGCACCAAGCATCTCAAACTCACTCCATGGAATCACACTGAAAGCTTGACTTGAGTTATTTACATAGCTTCCTACACCCACCGTCATCAAGGAGCAAATCTCCATGTAGGTTAGGGGTTCACAATGAATCGCAATTTTATGGAAATCGCAATACGGACTAGTGCAATAACCAAATCGCATTGGGGCGCAATATTTGTTAAAAGGCAAAATATGTGTCCAACCATTCTGAATGAAGTAGTGTGGTGCTGCAGAGACGTCCCGGCCTACAAATCCTATCCAACGGACTACAGAAAACACTGTTTGGTACAGATCCTAGCAACAAAAAAACAAAAATCACACTAATCATTATAATTTTTAGAGATGCACCAATAGAACGACTGGTGACCGGAATTGGCCGGTTTTCACGTGCTTGGCCATGACCGGTGACCGGCAGGTCAGTCTGAGATATGCCGATTTCATGCAGGTCAACAGTACAATTAACAGACAACAGAAGTTATACGAGTTACAGTTCTCAAGGACGGATGCTGTTTGGAGATTCTTCAGCGTGTGTGCAGAAGATAACAGGTTTGCAATATGCAACACTTGCAAGGAAAAAGTAGGGCGTGGAGGGATGACACCAAATACCCAAATTACATTTTTTTTTGTTGGATATTGGATGTGAAAAGAAGGAAATGGTTCCAACATTGCATGTTAGATGTGTGTGAATTTCCCACACCAGGAGTAATTTATATAGTTCTACTTAATAGTGATCCATTATCTGTTAAAGAAAAGATAGATTGCGTATGCTGTAAAGTGGTTAGAAAAAATGAAATCTGAATCGGCTAAAATCGGTATCGGCTGGCCTAACTCAAAGAAAATCGGAATCGGCCTAGAAAGTTGGAATCGGTGCATCTCTAATAATTTAAGATTTAATATTAGTCAATGAAAATGAGAACAATGATACAAACGTGATCATTCCCTTCAATATCGTGAATCACATTGCAATCGCAATATCAGTCAAAATAATCACAATTCGATATTTTCCTCATATTGTGCTACCCTAACTTAGATATAGCGCCAAAATAAATTATTTTTCCAAATTAGGGAAATTGTAAATTACATTTTCCCAACCCCTAAACTGTTTTAATATCTGAGTTTAATCCATATGTGTATCTTGTCATTTAGGCAGTATACTATAGATAACATGGGGTTTTCCTTTCCCATATTAAACACATCGTAATAGCAACAAATGAATGCCTCTGAGTGTTGTGATGATTTCTTCCATGTAATTTGAATTTAATTTCAAAGTACGCACCCACTGGACGGCTGTAGCTATCAACTCTAAAGCCGTGTATTTAAAGTTTAATTGGGAAGTTGTTAGAAAGGAACCAAATGTGTGTTTTGCTTTGTCTCTGTGTGTTAGCTAACTAGACCGCACCTGAACTCCCATTCATTAACGTTAGCTCACTGACTTGGCGAAAAAAGCGGGTCTGGTCTTGTGCCAGATGTTGCATTCAGGTCATTAGCTAGCGTTAACGTCATTTATACGTTTCTACTTTAAAAAAAGATACTGACTAACGTTAGTTGTGTTGCATCTTCTAGAGAACGGTGATATTTTTAGAGGTTGACAATGATTGTTGGCACAATAAACCCCCCTCCCCCCTTCACATTACACGCAGCTTTGTATGATGAAATATATGTATTTGCTGGCTCGGGGGGAATACATATTTTGGCACTGCACTGGGATTGCGAGCTAGCGTTAACGTTGTGTTGGTGCAGTTAGCTAGCATTGTAACTTACATGAAAACCGTGCTAGTTACACAGCTGTACATCCGCAGTGAGATCCGTTAACGTTAGCAACGCGCTAAATACAATGTTCTGTGTTTAGCTTTAGTAGGCTAACTAGCAGATGTCAGCCGCGGGTATGTGAGACATTTAGCTAACGTTAGCTAATATCAACCCACGAATGGAGCTAGCTAGCAAGCCAGTTTCCATGTCTTAATACAACTAACGTTAACTTAATCAGTTCAGCTTAATGAAGAGAGGCTGTCCAGCGGGCCGTTACCTTCTGTAGTTAACGTTAACCTATTCAGGTACATAGTGTCCCTTGAAAACATGTTCATTGTAAGTCCACTGCAATTCGCGCCTGCAGAGACAGGCCTGTTCTTTGTCATACCGAGCGGAGCAAGACGTGGCCGGCGGCCGAAATGTTAAATAATCGTTTATAAAGTTTCGCCCGCTGGATACTTCCTGATGAGCAGCCCTCATTCACTCAGACAACAAATAAAAAATCAGACAGAGACGGACATTTCCATTCGAGCTAACGAGAAATCGGTTAGCAATCATTGGCCGGAGCCAGGCACAAACCTGCAATGAAGCCCTGGTTGGTTACCTTCCTGAGACGGCTGTTTGGTTGGACAGAAAATGGCTGCGAAAGGACCAGTCCCAGCGCGTAGCCGCGGCTGCATCACCGGCGCTTGCCGATAGAGGGCCGTGCTGCGTTTAGGGACTCCTCGCA
The DNA here is from genome assembly GCA_025617405.1 of Perca schrenkii. Lineage (NCBI taxonomy): Eukaryota > Metazoa > Chordata > Actinopteri > Perciformes > Percidae > Perca > Perca schrenkii. The sequence goes on along the minus strand of CM046809.1, from coordinate 3,833,099 downwards.
AGCTCCTACCTCACAGGTTTAAAGCAATTTTAGCAGTGCAAATATACATTAGTCGTTACTGTGAAATTGTAAAAATCGCTTGTGTTTCAAAACGTGTACTTTAGCGTCTGTGGTTTATAATCAAACCTAATCAAGTCTAAGTACAGAATCACTGCATTCTGAACCGACAGAAAATACTCAATTCAATTTGCACTTTCAGAGGCACGTTTTCTAGTCGAAATCCCGCTGTATTATCATAACTCCTACATTTATGGCTGCACGGGAATGCATCTCTTCTAGCCAACAAGTTCCCTCAAATGTGTCACCTTCTTCCCTCGGCTTTTCTTCCAAGAATACTGCCCAGCAGGCGTCTGGAGTTCTGCACTGAATTACCAAATACCCACAGAGATCCTGTTTAGGACTATTCAGAGCCTATGTTAGTGCAATGAGGCCGAGGTTTTGTGTAGAAAACTGTTCCGATAAGTAGAAAACTGTTCTGATAAGTGCTAATTTAATTTCACCTGTCCTTTTTTGACAAAAAGAAGGTAGACTATGTTATCCTAAACAGCTTTTCCTGCTAACCAAAAATAAAGTTTTGGCCAACTGTTGTATGTATGCCAAAACACTGATTGTTGGGCCATTACTACAAAGGTGAGGTGGTAGCTATTACAAATGAAATCAGACATTTATCCATGGAAAAGCAGACATTTCCAAAATGCAGTATCAATAACTTTTGAAAATTATTTTTAATTTTTTTTTTCTGAATGACCTCGACATCTAGATTCTGGGTTTAGTTTCACAATGCTGTGATATTCCCAGAGCTGAACTACTCAGCTCACAACAGTTTAGTCGTGCATTGCCACACCTTCCTCCACAGCGCTGCAAAAGAGGGTCTGGCTAGTCCACACAGCAATTCCGGGATGGGAGAAAAACGTGCTCTGGCTTATTGGCATTTCTTTAAACCAATCACAATCGTCTTGGGCGGCGCTAAGCACCGGACGGAGCCACGGGGCCTCTGCAAAATAGCCTCGGGAAGGAACTTGTTTTGGTGGAACGTGTGTATGTTCAAAAGTTGTTGTAGTCATGCGAGAGAAAACTCCGATTGGACAGATAGTCTAGCTAGCTGTCTGGATTTACCCTGCAGAGATCTGAGGAGCAGTTAACCATAGTCCTCAGAAATCCACCGGAACGTCACCACAAAGAAAGAGGAAGGTGACGGGACATCCGAAAAGAGTGACATCCTGAACGAAAGCAATCCCGGAAGTGGAGCGTCATGGATATAAACTAAAAATAGATTAACACAGACGTTTTTTTTAGCAATCATTTTTTAGGGGTGCCGGGATCAAGTTTAAGCGTGCTTCAGATCCTCCACAGCCTCACTGGTCTACAGGAAGTGGACCAGTGAGGCTGTGGAGGATCTCCAGTCGTGTTTGGATTCTACTGACTGGGATGTGTTCAGGACTGCTACCAACAGTCTGGATGAGTACACAGAGGCTGTGACGTCATACATCAGCTTCTGTGAGGACTGCTGTGTTCCATCATGCACCAGGGTGAGTTACAACAATGACAAACCCTGGTTCACAGCCAAACTCAGAAGGTTAAGGCTGGCTAAGGAAGACTCGTTCAAGAGTGGGGACAAAGACAGATTTAAAGAGTCAAAGTACAAGTTTAGCAAGGCGGTGAAGGAGGCTAAACGACGATACTCTGAGAAACTCCAAAACCAGTTCTCAGCTAATGACTCTGCAACTGTCTGGAAAGGACTTAGGCAGCTCACCAACTACAAGCCTAAATCCCCCCCCACTCCTTCGATGACCGACACCTAGCCAACGACCTGAACGAGTTCTACTGTCGATTTGAAAGACAAAAGGTCAGTCCTGACACCATCCCCCCACGACACCTCCTTACAGCTACAGCCACTGTGCATCACCTCCACCTCACCCACCTCAGCAGGACCTTGGGCCCCCCCCACCCAAGCCCTCCTTAAAGGTCTCCACCTCCACCCCCCTACCCACCTCAGTGACGACTCTCTCCATCCACGAGAGGGATGTCAACAGACTCTTTAGGAGACAGAATCCCAGGAAAGCTGCTGGACCAGATGCTGTCTCCCCATCAAGCTTGAAGCACTGTGCTGACCAGCTGTCTCCAGTGTTCACAGACATTTTTAACACCTCACTTGAGACATGTCATGTGCCAGCCTGCTTCAAGACCTCAACCATCATCCCTGTCCCCAAGAAGCCAAGGACCACAGGACTTAATGACTTCAGACCCGTCGCCCTGACCTCTGTGGTTATGAAGTCCTTTGCGCGCCTTGTGCTTTCACACCTCAAAGCCATCACCGACACCCTCCTGGACCCCCTGCAGTTTGCCTACAGAGCCAATAGGTCTGTAGATGATGCAGTCAACCTGGCCCTCCACTACATCCTCCGGCACCTGGACTCTGCAGGAACCTACGCCAGGATCCTGTTTTTGGACTTCAGCTCTGCCTTCAACACCATCATCCCGGCTCTGCTCCAGGAGAAGCTCTCCCAGCTTGGTGTGCCTGACTCCACCTGCAGGTGCATCACTGACTTTCTGTCTGACAGGAAGCAGCATGTGAAGCTGGGGAAACACGTCTCCAACTCACAGACCATCAGCACTGGATCCCCTCAGGGCTGTGTTCTTTCGCCTCTGCTCTTCTCCCTCTACACCAACAACTGCACCTCCAGTCATCAGTCCGTCAAGCTTCTGAAGTTCGCGGGATCTGACACCTCTCTCATCGGACTCATCTCTGATGGAGACGAGTCCGCTTACAGGTCGGAGGCTGACCACCTGGTGAAGTGGTGCAACCAAAACAATTTAGATCTCAATGCTCTAAAGACAGTGGAGATGGTTGTGGACTTCAGGAAGAACCCAGCCCCACCTGCCCCCATCACCCTCTGTGGCTCCACAATTGACATTGTGGAGTCTTTCCGCTTCCTGGGAACTACAATCTCCCAGGACCTCAAGTGGGAGCTGAACATCAGCTCCCTCGTCAAGAAAGCACAACAGAGGATGTACTTCCTGCGGCAGCTGAAGAAATTCAACCTGCCAAAGACAATGATGGTGCACTTCTACACAGCCATCATTGAGTCCATCCTCACATCCTCCATCACCATCTGGTACGCTGCTGCCACTGCCACTGCCAAGGGCAGACTGCAGCGTGTCATTCGGTCAGCTGAGAAGGTGATTGGCTGCAATCTGCCGCCGCTCCAGGACCTTTACGCCACCAGGACTCTGAAGCGTGCTGGAAAGATTGTGGCTGACCCCTCCCACCCCGGACACAAACTCTTTGAGCCACTCCCATCTGGCAGGAGGCTGAGGTCCATCAGGACCAAAACCTCACGCCACATGAACAGCTTTTTCCCCTCCGCCACTAGCCTTATTAACAAGGCCCGGAAACCACCCTGACTCTCCACCTGGCTCTTCATGCCACTGTTCTCTCTGCGCTAATGCTCTTTGCTCTTTATTTATCTATTATTATTTATCTATTTTTTTATTTCTATCTTTATTTTTAATTTAATACATACTGTGTACATATACTTATTGTTTATACCTATACTTATATTGTTTAATATTACATTTAGAGAATGTGTGATGTGCACCAACAACACCAAAACAAATTCCTTGTATGTGTCAAAAAACGTACTTGGCAATAAAACCCTTTCTGATTCTGATTCTGATTCTGATTCTGAAAAAGGGATGCAAATACCCCCCCTGGCTCCGGGGCCAAAGTCCTTCCTCACTGAGAGTGTTTTTGGCTTCAATTTATGTGTCTGTGCTTTTAGGACTAACACCAGAGATAGGTGTTCCCAGTGGTGTAGTCTACGTGATACGCAGCTATACGCAGTATACCCACTGAGCTCCAGGATTTCCATATACCCACTTAAAAATGCCCAATGACACGCAACAACATACTTTCCATTATATTTTGGATATATTTTGAATTGTCATCTGTGTTTCACTTCTTCACACACAATAACGGTATTCCCACTGTAAATTGGTGCATAAAAGTGTATCAGAATGCAGGAAATGAAGTCGTTGATGCTCAGAACTTCCCTGTTGGAGGACACCCCACTATGATATGGCCCCCCCCTCCTCCAAAGGCAGCCTCCCCCAAAGGCAGATTATGGTCAATATACAGTACAGTATACCCACTACAATACATTAGACTACACCCCTGGGTGTAGCAGTAAAACATGGACCCGCCAACTGCGCCCCTTACTGGGTCCTTATGACTACGACCTGCTGGTTACTGGGGGGGGGTCAACAAAAGCTCTGCAGTCAGTATTTACATGCTTTTGTTTCCCACTTATTTTGCTTATTTTGCTTTCTCCTTGTACTTCTATCTTCTCCAAAGCTTTAAGATTAGAGTACTGACAGAAAGTATAAATCCATGTAATCTCATGTATATTCAATAGTGACCCAAATAATTGTGATTTTTTTTTTGCCCCCATAATCAAGCAGCCCTAAGTTCCTCTGCATTGCATCTAACTGTAACTCCGGCTTCACTCCACCAACTCAACCTCATAATTACCGCTAATTTGGTCAGCGAACGCACCCTTTTGCCAAAGCCCGGCTCAGATAATTATCATATTAATGGGCTTTATGGTAATGATGTGATCTGCGAGCAGCTCTAGAGGAAAAGGGGAAAATGAGATGAAGGGTGCAGGAGCTGCGATTGTTGAGAAGGACAAACGCTTAACCCATTTCAATATTTAATTTCCCAGCTCTTTCTCCTTTGCCGTCTGACTCTGTGGCTCTCATTTATTCCATCTGTCTCTTCTCTCGCTACTCCAGGAAGCGGTGGCGTCGAGGAGAAAGGGGCTGATCCTTGACCCCACGGCTCCCTCTCGGGGACGTTTGAGTATTTAATCCTCCGAGTCTGGAGAGAGGAATCCTTTCTCTTCTCTTCTCTTCTCTTCTCTTCTCTTCTCTTCTCTTCTCTATGTTATTGGCTCTTTGTTTCAGACATTGTGTATATTATTTTACTCAGAAATTCTCTCATCTTCTCAGGTCTCATTTTGTCTTTGTTTTCATGTTTTTCTTCTCTTTCTTTTCCTATGGTGTCTTTCCTTTTGTCAACTGTTTTCCTTTTATTTCCTTACTATTTTCTCCTCCTCTCTGATTTCTTTCCTTTCCTTTACTTCTCTATTCTTTCAGTTTGTTTCTTTACTCTTTTTTTTCCTCCAGAACTGTGAGCTTCCAGTCTCAACATTGCACTGATGGATAGCATCAGGACATTTCTACAGCAGACATCTCTGCTGAGAAAAGCTATTCAAGACTCTCAGAAATATGGCAGAAGGTTGAAAGAGCATGGTAATAAAAAACAAATATATATATAAAATATATAAAACTGGAATTGGAAATTGTGTGACTACTACTAATAATCAATAATACTAATTTTGATCATCCAAATTTGAAATCCAAATTTGAAGTCAAAAGTTGAAACATGTTTGCAGCATATAAATGTGACAAAATCTACAGTGCAACAGAATCTAATATAAATCATATATATATATATATATATATATATGAACCATATTAACCATCTGTACCAAGTGTTCACAAGTATAGAATGTTGGCTTCATTTCAGTGTCCCGTGGCTGGAGGGAGCTGGTGGAGGCCGTGCAGTTAGTGGTGGGCAGATGGATCCAAATATCAATAATCGACACTGAATCGATACCAACGTTGGTAGTGATATTGATCAATACCAGTGTAATGAGATTGATACTTTCATTTTAGCTTCTCTCCAGTGTGCACTGCTGTGGATTCATCAAAGAGACGACCTGGCTGTCTCTGTCTCTGTCTGTGTCTGTGCTGCTGCTTTCAAGTGCCGCTCCTGACACACAGGCTGACACAGCGCGGAGCAGGCACAGTTTGCTCCACCCCCCTTTGTGATTTGATGTTGTACCATCACGTGACCCAGCGGCGCCGGGCAAACAAGCAAGCAAGCAAGCAGCCAGGCCTGGCTGAATAGAATAGAATAGAATGAATCAAAATATATAATAATGAATAAAAGAATGACCTCTTCTGAAGAGTCCATCATGTTTTTTTTTAATCCTCCATGTCCTCCTTGGCTACGTAGCAACTGCGTGGAGGAGGGGTGGGGGGGAAAGCGCAATCACGGAAGGCTTGTATCATGTGGATGCACCGACAATGTTGTGGTCATTACTTAGAATTCCTCATGGGGGAGACAGAAGCTACGCACTATAGCTTTAAAACTGATGTCGATTTTTTGTTTTAGGTGTAAAGGCTCTGACACACCAACCCGATTATCGGCCGTCGGACCGTCTGGCGAGGTCGGTGACTCGAGTCTGTTCGGTGTGTTCCGCGCCGTCGTCTGTCGGAGGAGCCGTTGGCGTTCATTTTGTGGCCAGTCGGACTCAATGACCAATCTGATTGGTGGAGTGCTAGCCCTTGACTAGCGAATCAGTGTACGAGAAAACCGGAGCTGACAACACCAGTATCTTCTTATTACTAGCCATGGTATTTTCTTCCGTTCAGTGAGTAATGACGACAAGGATCCTTCTTGACTACTATCAATGACTATTCTCCGATGAAAACAATGACTGACGACAGCGTGCTCTGTGTTTACTAGGTCTAGAGAGATGTTCCGTCATATGCAGTTTTCAGTTTTTTGGGCGACAATACAGATTAGCACCGCCTGCTGTTATGGAGACGTACTACGTCGTCGGTGTCGCTTCGGTGTGTTCCGAGGCACTTTTTTGACCTCGGGGAGCCAAGTCCGACAGTCGGCCATCGGGTTGGTGTGTCAGAGCCTTAAAGTGTGTTCACAGTCCACAGCAGGACATTGCTTAGCTTCCGTATCAGTACTCCCGTCTGCGTCTCCTAAACTGGGGGTGTGCCGCCCACCATCTACTGTAGCCAAAACACTGACTATGGAGAAGCAGCTCATACAACCCCCACTTCAAAAGATCCAAATCCTTCAACTACATTTCATACTAATACTTCTGTACTTTTACCTAAACTGCCCTTTTCAAAGTAGGAATGTAATGGAGAATTTTTCAAATTGTGTAATTGATGTGATTACTTCTTCCTCCACGGCCTAGGCCCACAGACCCTTTGATGTCCACCATTACATGATTTATAGATCCAACCCACATCACCCCACACAAGCTTGTCTTTCATGTTGCAGTCCAGAAGCCAGTGTTTCCAAAGATCAGACTGCATCGCAGGGAGAAATCTCCGACAAAGATGCAAACTACCACTAGACATTCTAATTCAGGTGATTGTTGTAGTCATAAAAAGTGGCATCTTGGACTTGAAAATTGAACTCGGTTTAAATGTAATGTAATGCTTCAGGAGGAAAGAGTTGGTACTTTGTGGTATAAAATATGACACTGTACGTGTGATGTTGTAAAAAATTTATTAAAAGAATATAGATTGTCAATGTTCTACATTTTCTACATTCTTAACATGGGTCAACAAATCCTATGAAAAGCACTGTGCGAGGATTGTGTGTGTGTGTGTGTCAAAACCTTATATATATATCTTCTACCTCTGTGCCATAGAGGTCCATCGTGTCCAAAAACTATTAAATCACATTCATTTGCCACACTGTTGCACCGGCTGATATGTTATGATATGATATGTTATATTACCATGAACACACACACACACACACACACACACACACACTGTAGTTTATTTTCTCTCAACAATGTCCTGCCGCCACAAATAGTCTAGAACACCCATTGTAGATTAATTTGCCGAAAATAGTCCCCAACAAATGCTCTATTTCCTCCTGTTTGAGTAACGTTTGATAAAAACTACAGTAACCAGCTGTTTTAGGAAATGACTGAGCCTTTAATACCAAGATGGCGCCGCAGACGGTCGACTCGGTGTGTTTGTGCGTGTTGTTTTGTTTTGTTTTGTGTTTTAACTTTGTTTTTTGCGATGATACCCGGATCGCTTTCTCCAGAGAAGAGCTCTTTAACATCAGGGGAACAACGCCAGAGGATTTATTTCCTACTTTTCTTCTCCCTTCACTGGAAATTGTGGACATTCTAGTCAAAGGTGCGCTCACCTTTGCTCACGCAGTGAAACGCCGGAGGAGAGGGAAACGGGCTGGTGCGCTGGTGCGTCTCCGCCAGCGAGGATTACGCACACCGTTACCGGGCACATTTCTCTCTAACGTGCGCTCACTGCCCAACAAACTGGAGGAATTACAACTGCTGTTGGTTGGAAACAGGGACTTTTCTTCATCTGCTGTTTTGTGCTTCACGGAGACGTGGCTCTGTGGATTAATACCGGACTCTGCGCTGCAGCTGGCAGGCTTCCAACTCTACAGAGCGGACAGAGACACGGACCTCTCCGGCAAAACTAAAGGTGGAGGAATCTGTTTCTACATCAATAGCGGGTGGTGCAACGACGTGACAGTGATCCAACAGTATTGTTCTCCTGAACTGGAATCTTACATCATAAACTGTAAGCCTTTTTATTCACCCCGTGAGTTCCATTCATTCATTCTGGTCGGTGTTTACATCCCGCCGCAGGCCAACGTGCAGGTCGCACAGCGCATGCTTGCCGACCAGATACTATGTGTGGAGCGGACCAACCCGGACTCCCTAGTTATTGTCCTTGGTGACTTTAACAAAGGAAACCTCACTCATGTACTACCTAAATACAGACAGCATATTAAATGCCCGACTAGAGAGGAGAACATTCTGGATCACTGTTACACCACAGTCAGGGATGCTTTTCACGCCGTCCCCCGTGCTGCACTTGGACACTCTGACCATGTCATGGTCCACCTGATCTCCCACCTACAGGCAGAAACTAAAGCTCTGCAAACCTGTTGTGAGGACATCAAGGAAGTGGACCAGTGTAGCTGTGGAGGATCTACAGACGTGCTTGGACTCTACTGACTGGGATGTGTTCAGGACTGCTACCAACAGTCTGGATGAGTACACAGAGGCTGTGACGTCATACATCAGCTTCTGTGAGGACTGCTGTGTTCCATCATGCACCAGGGTGAGTTTCAACAATGACAAACCCTGGTTCACAGCCAAACTCAGAAGGCTAAGGTTGGACAAGGCAGAGGCGTTCAGGAGTGGAGACAAAAACAGACTTAAAGTAGCAAAGTACAAGTTTAGCAAGGCGGTAAAAGAGGCTAAAAAACGGTACTCTGAGAAACTCCGAAACCAGTTCTCAGCAAACAACTCTGCTTCTGTCTGGAGAGGGCTTAAACAGATCACCAGCTTCAAGCCTAAAGTCTCCCACTCCACCAACGACCGACGCCTAGCCAACAAACTTAATGAGTTCTACTGTCGCTTTGAAGGACAAAGGGTCGGTCCTGTAACCATCCCCCCTCAACACCTCCCAACAAAGGGTCTTCCCTGATTCCATCCCCCAGCGACACCTCCCAACAGCTACAGCCACAGTGCATCACCTCCACCTCCCCCCACCTTAAAGGTCCCCCCCCTCCACCTCCCCACCCACCTCAGCGACGACTCTCTCCATCAATGAGAAAGACGTCAACAGACTGTTCAGGAGACAGAACCCCAGGAAAGCTGCTGGACCGGATGCTGTCTCCCCATCCAGCTTGAAGCACTGCGCTGACCAGCTGTCTCCGGTGTTCACAGACATTTTCAACACCTCGCTGGAGACATGTCACGTGCCAGCCTGCTTCAAGACCTCAACAATCATCCCCGTTCCCAAGAAGCCAAGGACCACAGGACTTAATGACTTCAGACCCGTCGCCCTGACCTCTGTGGTTATGAAGTCCTTTGAGCGCCTTGTGCTTTCACACCTAAAAGCCATCACCGACACCCTCCTGGACCCCCCTGCAGTTTGCCTACAGAGCCAATAGGTCTGTAGATGATGCAGTCAACCTGGCCCTCCACTACATCCTCCGGCACCTGGACTCTGCAGGAACCTACGCCAGGATCCTGTTTGTGGACTTCAGCTCTGCCTTCAACACCATCATCCCAGCTCTGCTCCAGGAGAAGCTCTCCCAGCTTGGTGTGCCTGACTCCACCTGCAGGTGGATCACTGACTTCCTGTCTGACAGGAAGCAGCATGTGAAGCTGGGGAAAGACATCTCCGACTCACAGACCATCAGCACCGGATCCCCTCAGGGCTGTGTTCTTTCTCCTCTACTCTTCTCCCTGTACACCAACAGCTGCACTTCCAGTCACCAGTCTGTCAAGCTTCTAAAGTTCGCGGACGACACCTCCCTCATCGGACTCATCTCTGATGGAGACGAGTCCGCCTACAGGTCGGAGGCTGACCACCTGGTGACCTGGTGCAAGCAAAACAACCTAGAGCTCAACGCTCTAAAGACAGTGGAGATGGTTGTGGACTTCAGGAAGAATTCTGCCCCACCTGCCCCTATCACACTCAGTGACTCCACAATTAACATTGTGGAGTCTTTCCGCTTTCCTGGGAACTACCATCTCCCAAGACCTCAAGTGGGAGCTGAACATCAGCTCCCTCGTCAGAAAAGCACAACAGAGGATGTACTTCCTGCGGCAGCTGAAGAAATTCAGCCTGCCAAAGACAATGATGGTGCACTTCTACACAGCCATCATTGAGTCCATCCTCACATCCTCCATCACCATCTGGTACGCTGCTGCCACTGCCAAGGACAAGGGCAGACTGCAGCGTGTCATTCGGTCAGCTGAGAAGGTGATTGGCTGCAATCTCCCACCGCTCCAGGACCTTTACGCCACCAGGACTCTGAAGCGTGCTGGAAAGATTGTGGCTGACCCCTCCCACCTCCGGACACAAACTCTTTGAGCTACTCCCCTCTGGCAGGAGGCTGAGGTCCATCAGGACCAAGACCTCACGTCACAAGGACAGCTTTTTCCCCTCCGCCACTAGCCTTATTAACAAGGCCCGGAATCCACCCTGACTCTCTCCACACCCACCTCTGGCTCTACATGCCACTGTACTTAATCTGCTCTTTTTTATCTTAACTGTTACTCTTATTTTATTATGTTACATCCTGTGTGTGTACATATACACATATATTTATATATTTATACTTATATTGTCTGTTCTGTTAACCTGTTTGTTTAACTTATTTTAGATAATGTGTGACATGCACCTACGACACCAAAACAAATTCCTTGTATGTGTAAAAAATGTACTTGGCAATAAAGCTTTTCTGATTCTGATTCTGATTCTGATTCTTTATATATATATCCAAACCCACCACACTCCATTTAAATAAACAGTAATTTTATTATTGTAAACCATACTTCAATCAAATTCGACAGAAACAAAATAAAATAAGCCCAAAGCTGTCTTGGTTCGTTTTTCCGCTGTTCCAACAATCACTTCTCTGATGTGGTTGAAATAAACCCTTAATTCACACACTTACATGTGAAACTATGCTGCCTCTATACACGCTAAAAGTACTGATTATTTGAATGGAGTCTGGTGGGTTTGGCAATGGTGATTTTTGGGGCTGTTTTGGTTAAACAAAAAGGACCTTACTCTTTAACAAAAAGGTCTCTCTCTGTAGGGATCCTTTCCATAATGTTGTCAGACACTTAGAATAATAATCTGAGCCTTTTAGTGGCAGAAACAGCACTTTTAGTGGACGGAAATTGAAGATGCACATTTGCCCTATAGGCTTACATTGCAGCCCGGTTCGCAGCTGGCGGGTAACAGCATTCTCGCTCAATACTGGTCAAAAAGTTCTGTTCATATTAGTCACTTGGACACCAATGCATGGGAAAATAGGGTCCACGTTGAAAAATACCGAAATTAGCCTTTAGGGCACAATATGGCTAACTTGATTCCGCCAGATGGATTGCTTCGCATTTGCTCGGCATATCCATCTGGGAACTTTCTGTTGGAGAACTTTTGGGAAGGGGCGAAAATACTGCTTAGCTGATTGAATAAACCATCTGTCTATCACCTATGTTGGTGATATACGGGCCAAATCAACCAATCAGATCAAACTCTTGCCGAAACCAGTCGGGAGAAGAGCAAAAGCATCTTTTCCTCCGAGAAAAGCCTCCAGTGCCGTTTTTTTGCTCTTCTTTCAATGAAGGAACACTTTCTAATTTGGATAAAACTTGGGTGATAGCTACGTTCATCTCATCTGTGGAAGCTAGCACATTGTTTAGACTAACCGTCACATCTCGTTGCGTCACACCTAAAACCGCCTCAAAACCAACGCTGATTGGTCAATCGTTTGGTGAACGGCTCCAAATTTTCTCTATCACAAGATGCCAATCTGATCTGCGAGTGGAAAACTGGAGCTCGCAAGATCAGGACGGTCTCACGAGGCTACAAAATGGCTCCAGCACCAGCTTCTATTGACATATATGGATTTCCCCCCCCCCAGCGATGAAATTAATTCACTGTCACTTCCTTGATGTCCCGTCACACTCTGTTTGAGGTGCTGTGCTGAGAGGTCAGTTTTCAGATTTTATGTTCAGTACTTGGAAAAGCGCTGCTGTCTGGGGTCAATGCCAGAGCAGCAGATTCAAATGAGCTTTCTGCTCTGAATGCTGCCTGTGTGAATTATTCATGGGCAATATTTAATAAACCTTGCAGTCCATCTCCGTGGAGACTGACCTCAGAGTACATGAGCGGGTTAATACTTGACATTTTCTAAACTTAATTAATAAGACATTCAGCGGAGTGTTAAATAGAGGTTGCTGGTGCTGGAGATGTCAGCTAAGAAGGGGTTTGGGGATATTGTGTAATAATCTAACCATCGATAGACACACGTCTTGTTTTCCGTGTACTTGTGTCTGCGCTGCTTTTTGTGTTTTTTAGGAAATATACATTGATATACAACCATTGATGCATTTTTATGGCTCTCAACGTTGAGGAAGATAAGATGCTCCCTGGGGTTCGGCCTCTGAAAGCCTCTGTAAGCTTTAATATAGCTGAGTTTTTAAAGGCTGCAGGAGAGTGATAAGACTCTGGGATTTGATGCATTTACATGGAGCAAAAGCTCAGGCTTATGCTCTGTGTTTTTATCGCTATGGCGCGAGCCTCCAGGGCTTTACAGCCTTAATTTCATGTAATGAACTAGATGGGGATTATGGAATTACCCAAATTAATAAGCGTTTATTGGCGAGTGCTCTCACTTTAATTGATGCATTCGGTGTCCTCATTGAGAGAAAGGCCAGAGTTCCTGTTGTTTGCTTTACCTCTTTTATATTCTCCCTCTGATTCAGTGCTGCCAGCCATAGCGGCGGTTGCATAACAACTGTTGAATATTCATGCAGAATCGTTTATTGAAGTGTCTCATACAGATGAATGCAGGGACCGGAGTGAAGGTATTTCTTGAAAGCATGACGCTGACCCTTTGGAGGGTTTGTGGTATGTAACACTTGTGCTTAATATATTTGGAACCCCTAAAATCACATGTGGCCCCAGCCTTGCCCCCCCCCCGCCCCCCAATTAGGAAATGGTCTAGAACTGCCACTGGACTTGACTGTACTGCCGTGTATTGTGCTGTTGCTTGCCGAACGTGGCAGCATTAGATGTACATTTTTCGAGGTAATCCTCCAGACAGGGACGGTGCCAGAAGGGTGGGTGGGGGGGGCCTCGGGGTGCTCGGGGTGGGTCACCCCCTCCACACCTCCCCCCCCAATCCATTGGGCTAGAGTCCCGTCAATCTGTCAATTGTGATTTCCATTGGATCAGAGTACCGTCACTTGGCTGCCTTTTCTGCCGATTTCCCCAGCTCTTGTCACATGACCAATTCATGTTTCCATGGTGACTATCCAAAAATCTGATATAATGGAACCATCACTTATTGTTTTTTGAAAGTGGCAGACTGAGCTTTAGAAAATGTGGCGGTGACCCCTCCTGACTGATTATCGGTCCCCAACGCCCCTGTGGCACCTCACTTCATTAATCCTGGAATCGCCCCTGCCTCCAGACCGCCTTCTGATTCGGACCCCCCCGACCGAGCTGCTTGTTTAAGTAAGACAGATATCCTAATTAGAAAAAGTGCACAGGAGTTTCTCTCTTTTGGCAGGTGCCTGGAAATGCCATTAGGGCATAATTTGATCAGCTGCTGTGACTTTGTGCAGGTCTAGCAGCAAGGTTAAGATGCTGCACAGAGGTCTATCTGCCTGCCTGTGTTGGACAGTGTATGTGGGTGGGGGGGTTGGTGCAGTGTGTGCTGTTACACCACTAGATGGCACTGTATCTGTATGTAGAATAAGGAAATGAAGCAATGCTGAGGGAAAGAAAAAACTCCTGATACAATGATGTGTGGGTTGAGCAAACCTATAACAATAACACTGATTCTGATTCTAATGTTTCTACTGCTACTGTTATTATTACGTGTAATGTGTGTTGAACATCATATATTACTAAGTTTAAGTTTTTTGTGTAGCCTATGTCAGTTCTTAATCTGCAAATTAATTGACTTTCTTGGAATTGAAAAAGTTCCATCAGACTTGTAGTGAAGTCTTATACTTACAATTGAGCATTTTTACATCGTGGTACTTAAATACTTTTACTTAAGTAAATGATGTGGGTACTTATTTCACCACTGAAGAAAACATCTGAAAATGCAATCCAGTACCAGCTCATTTGTCAAAAAAAAAATACAACTATTTATGGAATAGGATTTTTTTTTTAATCTGTAACGTGTGTAAAACATAATTCTATTACTTTAGCTTTCTCCTATAATAAGAATGGTTAAACAACAGTTTTTTTAAATGTCTTTATTTAAACAAAATCCAAAGACAGGCAGTCAGAACATGAAAGAGAACACACACACACACACACACACACACACGCACGCACGCACGTGCGCACGCATACAAACGCCCACAGGCTGATGGTTTTAACAGCTTTCTTGTTTTTAGAATATTGCATTATTACAATATTACAAATGCAATGTTTGAGTTCGTTTTCGAAAATGATATATAAAAAAAGATGGTTTGTGGTTGGAGAAATGTAGACTCATGAATATTAAAATGTGGCGCGTAACAGCGTCAAATGAACGACGCAGTATGCTTATTTGTTTGGATGGAAGCGAAAGAAAAGAACCCAAACTGTACACTTTCATATGAGGTTAAACAACAGGTTCCAATGTGATGCTGTTGGATAGAAGCGCACATCTGGACGCGCTCATTTCCTCAGAGAGGGGGATGTATGTGTGTGTGTGTGTGTGTGTGTGTGTGGGGGGGGGGTGTGTAGGCTGTCCCTGTTCTCCCTGCTTCCTCACCCCCCCTCCAGCAGCCCAGCAGTGGTACGCTCCGCGCTGGCTGCGTTCAGTCTCATTGACCGGCGGACAATCCTCATCAGTACCAGCAGAGCCCCGGAGCTTCCAACACACCGGCCCGTCATTCCCCCCCACCCCCTCATCACAGAGCGAGCAGCAGCAGCCTCCAGCCCCCCCGTCCCGAAATGAAACAGACCCTTAGCGAACTGATGAGGATGAGCCGGATATGCCGGATGGTATTTGCCACTTGTTTGGGATCCTTTATTCTGGTCATCTTTTATTTCCAAAGTATGTTCCAACCAGGTAGGTTCTGCCTCCTCTCTTATCTCTGTGCGCGCGCGCGCGCGTGTGTGTGTATGTGTGTGTGAGACATCTCGTCTGACAGCCTCTCCTGGCATGTTGTTGACATATCGATTGGTCCAGGCTGTACAGTAACGCAGCGAATACATAATTGATACAGTGTACATGTGTGAACGCGTAAGTCATCCAGCCGGAGTACACCGTTATAAATCAATCTTTCGTGTGGCACAATTAGTCCGGATTGATTGTCTAGTTGCTGCGCTTTTTTTTGGGGGGGGGGCTGGCTTTTGTGGAGAGTCTCTTTCTCTTTCTTTGCTGGAAGTGTGGGTTCGTGCGTTTGGCTGTGATTTGTATGTGAGCAACGAAACGTCCAGGAGCTGTTCGTTTCCTCCCCCCCAGCTGACAAGTGGCATGGAGATTTCTTTTTTTTTTTTGTCTCTGGAAACGTGGCTTGGCGACGGGAATCGCCTGCATGGGCGGCACTGACTGGGTTTGGCAAAGTGGGCATTTGCAGGCTGACGCGATCCACGTAGAGAGTGTTGCCATCTGGATCGAGAGCAAAGACCAAGGCTGTGGTATGGGATGTCTGTTTGGACCCCACGTCTTATAAGAAACCCCTTATTTAGAGAGCATTTAAACCGTCATTTCTAATCCGTGCGCGTCTGGAGACCCGTTTAACAATTCATCGCACAATTAAGATAATCCTCTCCGTGCCAGCGGCGGTTCCGCGGGGGAGAATCTTCATCCAATTAGGATGTGGAAAGAGGAGATCTGACATGTTGCTTTGCCAAACCTGTTTTTGTTTTACTGAATCAACGCCCCGTGGATGATATCCGCGAGCTGCACTCTTCTAACTGTGGTACAGCAGCGTATCTGTGCGCCAAAATCCGAGAAACCCTGCGTTCAGACGCGCAAAAAGGAGGAGCGCGCGCCGCCGACCAAACAGCGGCGTTGAGTGCTGCTGACCCACAGTAGCATACAACAGGTCTACTGTACGGCGCAGAATTAAGAATCTGTCTGGGTATTTGGTTTCCATTAGCAAGAAAGGGAATCATTCCCAAGCAGAAATGATAATCCCATAATGTTGCTGTTGGAGACAGTGTGTCTGCGAAGGCTCAGTGGCTGATTTCCCATAGTCATAGTCTGTATCAGTATAGGGCCAGGTTCGAATAATAGATTCTCTAATTAAAATCCATCTTAGTTTGAGTGATCTGACATGTCTTCCAGAAGCTCAGAGCACTTTTTGTTTCCCCACACCTCCTGTTGTTACTTAAAAAAAAAAAGCAGTACCTAAGTGAATCATTGGTTATAGAAAGAATAAAATATGGATTAACTGTCGCAAAAGCAAGTCACAATACATATGATTTTCTCCCACCCCTAGTATCCATGTAACATTGATGCTGTAGTGTCGGTCTACAGCAGTGCTGGAATGCACTGTACTTAAGTACAAATGTTGAGGTACTTGTACTCTACTTGAGTCTTTTTCTTATCATGCCACTTTCTACTTCTACTTCTACTTCTAAAAAAATAGAAACAAGATTTTTTATCATTATTGGTGATTATTTCTTAGAACGTAATCAGAACAGGTGAAAGTGCTTGAAATGTAAAATTTTTTTAACTTTGTGTGGGAATAGCAGGTGTAGAAAGACAACAGTTTCATAGCACCTACATTTAAATACACTCGGGTCCAGTAGACCTGAACACCTCATATGTAATAGTTATGTGTAGGGGGGGGGGTGTTGGACCATGTGCAGTCATTGAAAATAAGTTATTAATGAGCCAAGGCCAATGAGATTGAGTTAGAATAAATAATAAATAGCATCATTTTTCTTTTAGCAAACACTGAAAATGGGTCGCACAGACCTGAACACCACACAAGAGTTAAGGTCAGAGAAACATCTGTTCATGGATGATCGCAGATTTTCTCCCGGGTAGACCATAAAAGGTAGTGTTCACCAATTAGCAGATGGAGCCATCCTTGCTATTTTTGGGAAATTTGGTTGAAAAGAAAGCCATATTTCTGATTTGAAAATGGGTGAAATTTGACCTGAGGACGACATGAGGGTTAAGTACATTTTCCTGTTGATACTAAGTAACATTTCCAATGCGGGTATTTTACCTCGCATTGTTTACAGTGCGGTATTAGGATATTGACTTAAGGAAAGGATCAGAATACTTCTTTCCACCGCTGGTCTACAGGTGACGATGTGGAAACAGAGTATAGTTCTTGACGTGTGTGAGTAACGGGGGCTGCCGAGGGATGAATCACACACCAGACAGAGAGAAGCACATCATCCACAGCAGCGTGAAGCCCATCTCTGTGATCAGGAGGGGTTTCTTCTTTAGATACAGCCGCTCTGTGTGAGTCACCGGTGTTGCTGCCGGCAGCGGTGGACAATAGACATTTCTAAATCCAAAGAGAATCACCATGACACACATCTGCAGGGAACCTGTAGTGAGATGCAAGACCAGACTGCACTGTTCTATTCACTTTTTCCACTACGTGTGAGAATAAAGTGACCTTTCTGAATCAATCTTCGGAGGGTATCAGACCTCCCGCATGTCAGCGGACTGCCAAACACCTCAGTGATTGGACCACTCACTGTTTGGTTGACATCGTTATTCTGTCATCAGTTCAAAATCATGTTTAGAAGCAATTCTCAGTACATTAGGAAAAGCCATGAAATATCGCGCTAAAAGGGTTAGTCGATTAATTGATTAGTTGGGTTGTCGGAACAGTAACGTGCAACCACAGATTAGTTGTTTGAGTCATTTTCAAGCAAAGACAGGGGAAAAAAATGCTAAACATTTTTTTGCTCAAGCTTGTCATATACTGTAGTATGACAAAATTGCTGCATTTAAAGGGGCGGTACTCGAAATACTGAAGAAAAAATAAATAAACAGCTGCCCCCACACGGCTCTCACAGATTCTTCCCCATTACGTGAAATACCTACGTTTTTTTCAACACATTCTCTTACCCATCGCGTCAAAAAGCCCTGCTTGGTCAGGTGCCTTTGGCGTTTGTTATTAATGCAAAAAGTCGCGTTTAGCGTCATTTTTAGACAGGCTTGGTCGGGACTCACCATATATTTTATTAACAAAATGTGCGTATGTGCTCGTTGCAAAAGAGCTGCGTTAGTCATTGAGGAAGTGGTTAGAAGTACTCCGGGTGACCTCTGATGCACAGAAAGTTAAGTTTAAGTCATAAAAATAGTTTAGGCTTTTTATGGCATAGAGGTGCATTGTTTGTAGGTTGCGAGAATGGAAGAGGAACCTGCACCCTACGGTGGCCCCGACCTTGGCGCGTGTGTGTGTGTAAGATAACAGTTTCTGCCTGAGAAACAAGAAGTGAGGATAGGATAAAAGCTTGAGCGAGAGAACAGATCAGGGCTCATAATTCAGAGGACAATTTGGTGGACCGGGCTCTGACTTGATGTCTGTTGCTAGGGAAACTTAGACTCAGTTTTTGTGAACCCACAGCTGTGTTGTGACTCTTATGCTGGACTCAGTAAACTTTGCTTAACTGAACTCTTCGTCTCAGATTGATCCTTGTGTTCTGGGAAACTTAAGTCCGATGTAAGAAGGCGAGCGGGAATTCATAAATGGGAGTCAGATTTGACCAATAACTCTCCCCGTCACTTTTTAATGCTCTGGGTCGGGGCGTACATTTCCCCTGACATGCGGCACAAAAACGGGACAGTTAGGTTTAGGAAAAGATTATGGGTGGGGTTACAAAATGTGCATTTCAGTGACACGCGGGACAAGAACGGGACACAAACCCCCGGTCTCCTTGGTGAAAGTCCTGTGTTGTTTGACCCATCCATCACCCCGACCTACCTCCTTACGTGCATTTTCGGTCTTTACTGTTGTCTCTCTTAATAATACGTCATATTACAATGTAGAGGTATTTTTGCGCTGAGAACCACTGCCCAAGCGTCAGTATTTTAGAAGTTGGTAGTGAGAACGTTTTTATTTATATGAAAAATGTGATGGGTACAGCCCCCCTTTAAAGGAAACAGGACTTACAAAGACTTGGGATCTCGGAAGTCGTGTTGGCAATTTTTTGAGCTATATGTTTTGACATTTCATGAAATGAACAATTAATAAAATAACCAACAGATATTGATAGTGCATGCTAGTTTCGGCCCTGTTAGGATGTTTAAAGTTAAAGAGGGTGAAGTAAGGTTAAAGGGTAAGTTCAGCCTACTAGTACTGCTGTAGTATTAGCCTCTATACTAATTCCGAGTTTGGGTTTTATCTGCTGAGCTTCTGAGACTTCTGAGTTCAAGTCAATTAAATAATTAAAAAGCATTTCAAAAAAATGACATTTGAACCCAGTTCTCTTAGGAACATCTCTCTAACAAAGAAATGCATGTTCTACGAATTCTCCAGGGTAACGGGAAAGAGATTTTGTACAGAATGAGACCTCTCCTCTACTGTACACTAAATGAGCCGAGTCTCTCTCTCACTCTCTCACTCACACACACGCGCGCACACACGCGCACCCCCACACACACACACACGTCCCAACGTGGATGTTTTATTGTGTGGCGGTGATGACAGGGTGCTGCATGCAGGACGCCATGATTGAAGAGGAGATGTTTGCAGCAGGGTGTTTGTGCAGGAGCTGGGATATGACTTTTAATGCTGCACTGTGTATTTATGCGTGATTGCACAGGTGAGACGGATACTAGTGAGCAGTGTGTGTGTGTTTGTGTGTGTGTGTGTGTGTGTGTGTGTGTGTGTTGTTGACGTACTTTACAACCCTTCTTATCGCTGTCGCTATCTAAATCTGTCTTCTTTCTGAAATGACTTCATCCTCTTTCGTAATCCTCTTTCTTGATTTTCACTCTCCCTATTCCTCCCCTTTTTCCACACACACACACACACACACACACACACACACACACACACACACACACACACACACACAAACGGCAGCACCATTGTTGTCCATCAGATCAAGTTCCAGGCAGCGTCGCCGTGCTTCAGGCATGTTTAGTGGGCCTGGGAATCCCGTCTGGCCCCCCAGTGTAAACTCTCACCTCCCTCCCAGGACCTGCGGGGTTGTGACCTCTTGTTAAAGAGACAGAGGTGGAGGGGGGGGGGTGAAGAGAGACAGTGGTATCACACTGTGGCCTTAGCTAACAAACACACACCGAGCAAGGCTTAAAGACTTGCAGAATGTCCCAAATAAAAATGAAATAGACCTGTTAAGATTTTTACAAGAAGGGGGGGATTTTTACAAGAAGGGGGGCACGGGGTGGCCCTGACCCCCGCTACCCCCCCCAAAATATGATCCCTCTCCTCTGTTGCCCCCCCAATCCATTGAGCTAGAGTGCTGTCAGTCTTACAATTGAGATTTCCATTGGATCAGAGTATTGTCACTTGACTGCATGTTCTTCTTAGCCCTTGTCACATGACCAATTCATGTTTCCATGGTGACTATCCAAAATTCTGATACTATGGAAGCAGCACTGGAATTATTTTAAAAACAAAGTGGCAGACTGAGCCTATAGTAAATATGTATTGTATTTGGATATCCAATTTGTTTAAAATGAAAACAAGTGAAACTAATAATGAATGGGAGGTTTTATTTAGCAGAATTACATTACGTTGTTCTATCCTATCCAATATTTCCTATATTTCTAAGCAGATTTTCTATGTTGTATTCTGATGAAATATTTAGTGGTGGAATGTAACTAGGTACATTTACTTAAGTACTGTACTTAAGTACGAATGTTGGGGTATTTGTACTTTACTTGAGTCTTTTTCTTTTCATGCCACTTTCTTCTTCTACATTTCAGAGAGAAATATTGGACTTTTTACTGCACACTGATTTGATTTTAACATAAAAAGCACAATTGAAAAAGAGTGAAATTTTTTCGCGAAATGTTGCAGCTTTTCGCGATGTGTTTATTGTGCTAGTTGATTTCGCCATAACGATTATAAAATGACCAGCATAGAGTTATCCATCAGAGACTGGTGATTTTAGGCCAAACCTCTCATCGCGTATTGGCCAAAATCCCCAAAAGTTGGTGGAGTCCTTAAAGTACTAAATCAAAATGAAATATCCAGCGTTTGGAGAAAGGGAAAACTAATCTGACAAAATGACTGCATGGCGTCACCGAAGCTCATATTAGAATATCACTCAGCTTCTCTAAGATACTTCCTGACGGCCTATTGAGTCATGAGCAGCAAAAAGCTTTTTTCCAAAATGAGGGGTTTTTAAAAGCATATCCCAAGACACAATAGATTCCCTGTACACAAAGTACACAAAGCGGCAGACACACAAATACAAGCAGCCTGTTGATGAAACGTGGGCCATCCGTGCCAAATGGAGGTTGCCACCCCTGTTGTTATATTCCAGCCGAAAGGGCCGGCTCGTTTAGTTTAAGCCGCTGCCCGCTGACAGCCGTGAAGGAGGACCTGTGCCCTTCCACCTCCATCCTGTCTGTCTGAATTCACTTTGAGCCTGAGGTGACTATGTGTGTGTGACAGATCTAGCCTGCCTCATCAGTCGGATTCTCTGCTGCCCATTTAAAGGCATTGTTGCTGCTGAGATCAGCGCGGCTAATAAGGCAGTTTGCTCTGTGGAGCTGCTTGTTTGCTTTCTTTGTAAAGTGCCTCTGGGATATTTTGGACTCTGTGTGTGTGTGTGTGTGTGTGTGTGTGCTGAGGCTGCAGTTCTGTTCACCCACTACACTGTGTCATTTTTTTTCAGCCTGCGACTGCTAACCTTCCTGTGCACCCAAGCCTCAAAGTCGCCCGCTCACACATCATGTCTCCCACTAAGGCCTTGTGCCTCTGTCCCAGTCAGCTGCGCCCAGCGACAGACCTGAGGCCCTTATTTGAAATCCCAACATGTCTGTGCCTGTGTGTGTGTGTGTGTGTGTGTGTGTGTGTGTGTGTGTGTGTGTGTGTGTGTGTGTGAGGGAGAGATTTCCATAACTACGGACATGCAACAAAGCTACGCTGGTTTGAAGCAAGCAAGGAATGGGAACGTCTTGGGGGAAGAATGAAATGTACTTGCCTTGGAATTTCTACGGGAAACTAGAAATTCCTCACCTCCGTTGGTGTGTGGCGGTAGCGTCAGCTGTTACTGCTGCTGCAGTGCCGAGGGAGACCGCGGAGTTGCCGGGGTCGGTGACCTCAAACATTGGACCCTGTAATCGGAGAAGTGAGCTCCCATCCTCCAACCTTCATTCCTAAAAGTCCCAGGTATTGCCTTGGGAGATTCGCATTCGGAGTGATTCTAAGAGATTTGCTCTCAGCGAGTTGAGATTTCTCTTTTGTGTCATGAAAGTCAATATTCAGAATCTTATGGGGTTATTTCACGCCGAAGACCATGAGTAGTTGTCAGTTGTAGTGCCTGGTCATGCTAGTACAGTATGTACTACTTGCAGGTCGTGTGACACAGTGAACATGTTAGCGTTCACCATTTTGGGCTCATTGTGTTCTGTCATCGTAGTCAGTGTTGGTCTACAAATGGCCAACGGTGCAGGTTTGGGTCAAATATTAGATAAGTTTGAACTCTCAGAATGCAGGTCGCCTTAGCTGGCAAATGAGTACATTTCATTAAAATGTCCCATATTAAGCACATTTTTAGGTTCACACTTGTATTTTGGGATTCTACTAGAACATGTTTACATGCTTAAATGTTCAGAAAACTGTATTTTTCTCATAATGTCATTACTGTTTTAATATACCTGTGTTCCCCCTCTGTCTGAACTGCTCCGTTTTAGCATGGGAATCTCACTTTTTACATTATGGGACCTTTAAATTTGTTCATTTGGTCTGACATTTGCTGGCTCTGTGGGTCCTAAGTCTTTCTTTGAAGATTTTGTATTTTGGTCCCAATTAATCACTCAAGGAGGCTCAGATTGGAGGGATACAAGGGATATATATATAGATATATATATGAAACCAAACCTGTGCCCTTGCAGACAACCCATGAACTCCTGGCTTGTTAAGCGCGTTGCCTGCTCCTTGAATTCAAAGGTCCGTCCTCCTGTTTTGTTGTTAGCCTCT